>JAJIYU010005905.1:0-21497 GCA_030144865.1 Tinospora cordifolia | reverse complement strand
TATACATTGTTTTGAAAGATTCGGTGAATTAATAGAGAAATATCTTTTGACCTTTTGTTGTTTTAAAGTATATACACAGACATTGACTTGAGAGCAAATAATTATGTCCTTAAATTAGAAGAGAAAGATTTGAACAGAATGTAATTTTCTAGGTAGCATCTCGATTTTCATCGGACAACGATCCATACGTGAGGTAACACGTGAACGGAGGTTCGATCAAAAAAATTGGGGTGTTACACTGCTGAACCCCTGTTGCATGTTTATCTTATACTGTGCTTGTTGCTCCATCGCCGAGCCACCCTCATTATTTGCCACCATGCTGCTGATCAGTTGGTTGTCTTCCCTCTACTTCGTTGTTTTGTGTTTGGCTGTCTTGCTATACCTGTCTCACAGCCAAGTCTTGCTCTTGCTGGACATCCAAATTTACCTCTTGGATATCGAGCCTTGCTGCACCTGCTGCACATTCAAGTTATTGTGCTAGTGCTGGCCCGTTGAAGTCTTTGCTGCTGCATCGCCAACCCTGTCATATATATCGTATAAACCTGAAGTTTATATGATATCATAATATTATAATATTATAAAATATTATAATATTATATTTATTTTCTTATGCGCTAACTATAGCGCTTGCTATCTTTTCTTATGCGTTAACTATTGCGCTTGTTATGCCACGGTATCTCCCGTGCCACATCTTTTCTTGTGCGCTGACTATTGCGTCTGCTTTTTGTTGATAAACTCAAGATGATTTTTTTTATATCACCTTGAGTTTGAGGGGAGATGTTAGTATATTATTATAATATCGTATTTATCATATAAGATATTATATAATATATTATAATATCTTATAAGATATTATAACATATTATATAATTTCATATCTTGTCTATTTCTTTTTATATATTTAAAAATTATCTATTTATATCATTATAATACCATTGTAAATAAAAAATTTAATAATATTTCATCTTTTTATCAGTCTGGTTTAAGTTGCATTTTATGCACTTAAAAATTATATAAAACAGAACCAAACCGATATAATGATAAAAATATCATTTTAACTAACCCAAAATGATATAAGGGTAAATATAAGACTATGATTAACATTTTTTAATATCTTAATTACCAATAATTTATTTACTCAATATTTATAATTTGAGTCTTGCTAGTATATAAAAAAAATTAATTTGAAGAAACAATTTAATTAAAAAAATGAATAAATATGAATGTATTTTATATTTTAATTTTAGTGACAAAATTAGATATAATATTGTTAAAAAATCATATATATTTTGAAAAAGGTAAAATAGTTATAATTGTAAGACTTCCAGTTGGGAAGGTGACTCAAATCGAACCCAGTAAGTTTGATTTAAATAGAAGGATTTTATTTCAAGTTGTAAAAATTTAAATTAAATTTTACAAAAATTGGAATTCACTAACATTGAATAAACAATCAAGAAAAAAAAATCCAGATTTAAATTTCCGAATCTTGGCATCTAATTTCTGAGAATCCAAAACAGATTTCCACCCTCTACGTATCCCCCTACTGGCTGACCCTACCTCTCCGTTCTTATCCCCTGAACGTAACTGCAACCTGCAAAACCTCCACGTGTCTAAACCCCATTTACTCTTTCTAAGTTTCTGCAGTCTAGCATTTGACCCCTGGTTATCACATGCACCCTCACCGCCTGTACTAACCCAACTCCCAATCCTCCATCACCGCACATCACATCCACCACTCAAATCCACATTTCCAATGCGCCCCACCTATAAAAATGCATCTCGCGAGGCAGCAACCTTCTCCTTCCACACCCACTCTTTCCCTGTTTCTTTCTGTCTCTGTCTCTGTCTCTCTCTCTAAACTCTCTTTGAGTTTTGCGATCGAAGTTTTGCTTCAATGGAGGACGAAGCGGAACCGCCGGGAGTTGACACCATCGTTACAGTAGGTACAAAAAATCGCTTTTGTTTTTTCTCCACGTTGACTCAATTGCTCAAATAATCGTTGACTCCTAATAAGTATAACGCTATGTCGCTTTCTTACGCCCAAAGCCTGTGATTTTCGTTTGTTGCAGAAGACGGCACGGTTTTGATTCGTGAAGAGCATGTGCGGGGATTCAATCTTCATCCTTGTCAGAAATCCTCGTTACGTATGAGAAATTTAGTTTTCTTTTTACTACTTTCTTTTTTATTTAGTTTGAGGTGAAGCTTGCATGTGTTAAGGATTTTTATTTGAGTTCCTGTGCAAGCCATTTGTTTCAACGCCGTGAATCGCTGGAAATAGAGGGCGGAGCTTTTCATTTTCCACTTTTGCTTCCGCTGAATTGTTTGATTTTTCTTACCCATTTTGGAGATCTAATATCAGTTTATGTTCTATTTAATTTCCTTCACACTAGTTGCTATGTAATTGTTGGAATGTTGTATTGATAATTAATTATATTACCTTATATGCTTGTGGTAATGAGAATTTTTTTTTTCTTAATTATTGTAATTGGGCAGATTGAAATCTCGAGCCATGCTTTGTAGTTAAAAGTTCCAAACCTCACTGTAACTAGCGTTGAGTTTCATAGGATTCTGTCAGCTACATGATGAACCTAAGCCAGACCTTATAGTTTGGTTTGGGATTGCATAGAGGAGTCGGAGCTACTACATGAACCCATGCTTGCCTTTATAATTCCAGAGTCACGTTTGGGTCCAAAGAAGCAATTCAACTTAAAAGTAGGAGTGGGTTGGGTTGATTCTCCCTGCGAGTTCCTAATATTCGATTCGGATCTTTGAAATCCTGGATTTAAGTTCAGTTTGAAAAATTAAAAATAAAAAACTTTAACTCTAACTAGGTTTTAGTTTTGATTTGGAGCTCTAAACCTAAAAGTACGCTGGCTTGTGATAAATATAACTTATTATAACTATTAATCGAAGATGTCAGATTATTCGCAATCATCAAACTCAGTTAAATTCCACCAATTGGAAGAACTCAAGCTGAGTTTTAATTGATTGAAAAAAGAGATTTTGGTTTGGCCTTGAGTTCTGAATAAAAATGGATTGCTATTGCCTCAAGTGTTGGTGCTATCAACTTCTTGATTAGAAATTGCTATCATTGAGAAAAGGAAGTTCACTAGAGGAAGTGTAGAGGTAGATCCTCTTTTTCGCTAAATTAGCTTGGAGCCTAGGTGCAATATTCCAAAAAATCCGTAGAGACGAAACGCAGATCATAGTAAATGTAGGAGCATCCTTAAATGTGGTTTGTTGTGGAGAAATCCCGTTGGGATCATAAAAAATGGGATATGATAAACCTATTTCAACATGATAAGGTTTCTTGCCAACATAAACACATGGGGTTGTTGTTGTGGTGTCATTGTCAACACTCAGTATTTTGCCGCATGAGGGATCCCCAAAATGGCTCATGTTGCTTAGACATACTTATAACGAATTTGAATTTGAAATGAATTGAATCTAATTGAATCAAAACATGATATTAGATTGGTCGGATCTCTCAAAATTTTAGGTGGCCCAATTTGTGTAATTGATTGAAACAGAAGAATTAATGAAGAAAAGAATTTAGAAGACTCACAAGCACATGGCCTGATTGGGAAGGAGAAGAAGAGAAACAGTAGAAGGAAAGCACTTAATTGTATTATTTATTTATTATGAGTGTATGATTAAAATGAAATTTGAATGTATAATTAGAATATTGGCATTTTCAATCTTCTTTCTTATATTTCTTCTATGTCAAATTTAAATAATTCAATATCAAAGATCACGATGTTTAGAAATCGTATTTCTAATTTGTGAATACCATTTTCATAATCGATTTGTGGGAAATGAATTTAAATCCTTAACATGGATAAAGAACAAACATCAAGTAAATCTTAAAAAAGGAGTAGAATCTTGTGATTCACGATTTGAATCTTATGGTTTCATCTATTAATAGAGAATCTTGCCAAATGTGTATATATATATATATATTGCATATTAAATATTTAAGGTATCATACTTCTATGTCGAAATTTAAGTTCTTAGTATGTATTATGCCAACTTAATAAATATACAATAATTTATTAGGACTTTGAGGCGCGATTCATTATAATTTAATTGAAATAAGAATTTTATTTTATTTTATTTTTTTTATGAGCTAGTTTTTATACATAAGAGATTTCTTCAAAACTCATATTCTGGAGAATGATGGTATTGAAACAAATAATTAGGACCAAGCCAACTTGTTAACCAATTTAATAACTTAAATTCCATGTACACCATGTATTCACTTACATATTTGTTTTGTTGCATAGTTGATACATCAATCTTTCAACTCATTTGATTTGATTTACCTTATGTTTTTGAGGCGCTATATTTAGCAACTTGCCCTTGTCTAGGTGAGGCATAGCCTAACAAACAAAAACCTTTTTAGTTATTAGGCCCTATATTATAAATTAATTATTTCTAGGTTTTTCAATAATTAAAATACTAAATCAGATATAGCTAAATATATTTTATAATACCCAATCTTTGAAAATTTTTAAACAAGACAATAGCTGGAAATAGAGTGGGGTTTGGGTTGGATTGGATTAAAATTTGGCCTTTTTTTAAAAAAAAATTGTTTCAAAGTGGATTTAAATTTGACTTTTTTTCAAGTGTTTCGTGTCTATCTACCACCAAAGATTTAATGCAATTATAATAATATTTCATTTATTGTTAGTTTGAGATTGCTTGTTTCGTAGTGCATCCCCTCGTCTTCATCGATAGTACTTTTCTATTGAAAGATTAAGAGCCAACTATTGTGTTAAAACTTAATTAAATGGTCAAAAACATTTTATATTAATTAAAATCGTGTCCACGGAAGATAATTTCTGTCATAATACACATCATTCAAAAGGTTCAAAAGTACGAATCTCAAATATATATCATTGGATGGTTGTTATTGTCCATGAAGATTTTGGCAAATAGAAAGAATGGTCATAACAAGGAGAGAAAGGTTAGAGACCCACTTAAACTTTTCAAATGTTGCATAAATCCTTACTTATGAGTTAGTTATACCTTAGTGCGTACATGTTTTCTCTTTAAAATGCTTAGGCATTGCCCAGGGCCTGTCTATATGACGACTTGATAGCTTTGGATTTATTAACCTCCCAAAAACATGATTTCAAATTCATGATTCTTGATAGTTAAAGATCCTTTTAGCTGAGAACCAAATAACCGATAAATGTGAACATATTAGAGATTAACTAGGGCAATGTCATGCCTTAACAGTTATGTAGTTGCTAAATTTAGGTTATAGGGTCTGCAATTAGTAGATTATAAGAGATCAATACTTGCAAAAGAAGCAACCATGCTAATTTGGGTGGTTTACTAGCATAAAATGGATTCTACTACCATAATAACGTGAGAAAGAAAGATTCAATCAAAGAGGCAAAACTTTCTATTTATTGGTGAAGTCGCTTTTCTATCCTCAATAATAAGCAACTCATGTAGTATTAAAAAGATGACTAGGACGCATAAATTCTCATAATTCCACTTGTAGTAGATTTAGGAGAAAATATAGAAATATTCTGTTGGTATTTAATTCTTTTTAATTTAAGTCAATGACCATTAAATTGTTGTTGTATTTGATGGTTTTCCCATAATTCCCAAGATCATCCTAAACAGTCATTTTCTATCCACTATGAAGGCACTGCCAAGGGCTCTTTCGATGCACCTTAAAATCATTTTTGTACAAGATTGTATAATTACTTACGAAATGCTAGTTAGCATAGTTAATAGAATTATGAATTGAAATTGAATCGTTTGAGATTTGGAGAATCAAATTAATGATTCGTAAGATTAATTTGTGGTATATTAATCGTGTATAGAAATACATATACGAACAAATATTTGCAAACATATATAAATGTTATGTTGTTAATAATTTGGTTAAAGGGTTGATTTGGTTCCAATTACTATTCAACCTTTTTATAGGATATGTTTCTTCCAAACCAATTCCTAAAAATATTTTTGTCTGAAAACCTTTCATAGACAAAGATAGGACAGTTGGGATGATATGAGAAAGGTCCATAATTTTGTTCTCTACATGGATCTCCAACTCTAGATTAGGACGTTGATACAAATTTGGGGATTGGCTCTGTAATTGACATGACAGTTTACAGTCTTTGTAGTTCTATGTCGAGATAGCTCATCTGGCAGACCTTTTCCTTATTTATATAAAACATCTTGTTTCTTTTCCCAAAAAAAAAAAAACCTTTCTCTTTAAAAAATTAGTTTGCAATAATCTTTTTGAATTGGTTTTAGATTATGCCTTCAATTCCTAATTGAGCGGTCACATGCATTTATTAAATTGACATGATAGATATTAAATTCTTAAATATGGATGCTAAAACATGATCAGTTTAAGCTATAATGTACAATATATATATTTGTGCTTTTTGTATGATTCTTAAGGTGTAAGATTTTAATTTTGAGTCATAAGATTGTACAATTTTTCAGGATTCACTATAGGATTCGATAGTGTTGGTATTCACACTAAGGACTTGAATTGGCTTCTCTTGAATTGAATTGTGAATTGGTAGATTCATAGAATCAAATCAAGATTCTAATAATCATGCATTCATGTTAATTAGTTAAGATAGTTTAATATAAGTTAACCTTTTGTTCCAAGTAGGTTATCGACCAAAAGGAATGCTTATTTTATAAACTAGATAGTAGTAGTTGCTATTGATATCGATGTCTATCCTACTTTTCTTGTCTTTGTTTAACGCATATTTAGAGTTCATACATTTTGTTGAGGGTCTCATATTTAGATATCGACGTTTATTGTAGAAAAAAAAAAAAAAGAACAGTTCTGCTAGTGCAAATTAAAGTAACTATGTCTGATATTTTCTTGTCTTGGAGTCATGAATGAAGAAGTTGTATTCTTAATTAGGAAAGAAAATCTGTTTTAGCTTTATATTAAGTTATGGTATCCATGCTAATGTTGCATGAGACATTATATAATAGATTTCTAAAGATTTGAATTCTTAATGCAATTAAAGCTGTTGATCAGAATTCTTAACCAAGTGCTAGTTGACTTGTTCATTTTCAACCTAATAACTTTATTTTCTTCAATTTTGTGCTTTGCAAATGTCAAATGATTTGGCTAATTTTATGCAACTGCTCGTTCTTAATTTCATTTCCTTTTCTACTATTCCTCTCTTTTAGAGACCAACTACTTTTTCTTTTTTTTTTTTTTAACACCAAATCTTATTTCATCTTGTGTTACCAATGGACGCTTCTGTCAGATGAGAACGTGGTGCATACAATATATTCTTGACTAGTTGTTTCCCTTGTCATTGAGCAATGAAAGACAGACAAAAACAAAATAAACAACACACTTCTTGTAATATGCCTACGCATTCCAAAATTTAAAAAAAAAATAAAAATGGCATTGTTTCTTTAGACATTGAGCAGTGAGGAGCTAATTGCTTTCATTTCTAATTTATTTGCATTTATCTTGAGTCATGAATTTAGGTGGTAAAGGTGTTTTAATGTTTAAGTTGTGATTTCCTCAATATTTGACTTGTACCTGAAAAAGTGTTCTCCACGTTGAGGAAAAAAAAATGCTTCAATTATTAAGAAAAAAAATCAGAAGTCTGAAGATTATTTATGTGGATGCTCTTTCATGTGTTATACTTCTAATAGATTGCTGGTCTTGTGACGAAATGATTTTTTTTGTTTGTATATCTCAACAGTAACTTCTCTTCGGATATATTCATATTCTCATCTATTTGATTATGCTTGGCAGCTATTGCAGGTGTAGAGCAGCTTGCAATCGTGAATGATCAATGTGGTCAGGCATGCCATCCTTTCCTTGATCATATCTTAACTCCACATTGTGGAAGAATGTGGCATTATTTTTGGAGACAACCTTCAGCACGAAATAATGTTAGAGGCTTCGTTTTTGCCGGTGCATCTTTGCTCATCTCCGACGGTGTATGGCAGCGGTTCATTGGCTAATCCACATACATTGAAGATGGTGATCATGAGAAATGATATAGAAGCAAATAACATTCGAACCCCTTTCTGACCACCTTTCAATCTGTAGGTAATGTTGCTCCTTCCATTCACATCAACGCCACTGGAACATCGGATTCTATTCTTGGTGTTACTCTATGGCTCCCTCCTTTCATTTGAAGGTAATTTTCAGTTTTTTCACCTCAAAGCACATTTTTTTTTTGGTTCCTTGCATTTGGTAATAGACTCATCACACTAATCTATCTAAAATTATCACATGATATTCAAAGACCTAAAAGGAAGAAAGATAATTTGGCAGGAAATTCGGAGACGTCATCGAGAATGTGAACATCGAGAGCACACCTCGAAAGGTTTTGCCACAACACGATTGAGTGGTTCTCAAGTTTTTGTGGGTGATTGTAGCATTGGCAATGATTGTTTTACAGTTCAAGTCTGCGTGGGTGATTGTTTTTGAAGACATGACAAGGCATAAGAGGGTGATTGTAGCATTGGCAATGATTGTTTTACAGTTCAAGTCTGGGTGGGTGATTGTTTTTGAAGACATGACGAGGCATAAGAGGGTCTTGGGGATGATTTTGATGATCTTTTGTTTGTTAAGTGTGATTATGTAAGTTTTTATGGAGATCAGGCAAGTTCCCCTATATTGAGCAGGTAAACACGGCCGGTCCCAAGCCTTAGTAGGAGGCAAGAAATGAAATTTTTTATTATAACGACTTTTTCTTTTCTTGGTTGCGTGTCTGTATCAACTTTATATGTCGGTATACATCCTTGTTTTCAATAGAAATATTATCACCAAATTTATAATTTAATCACTTTTTTTGGAACATGAACACTTTTCGTTTATGATTTGCAAAATATATAATTGTGTACATTTTCTTTTAATAAGATTCTCTAAAGACTTGAATTATGGATTGTAGCATTTTACAAGTTTTTTAGAATTTACTAGAAGATTTGACAATAATGAGGTCAATGCCAAGGAATGGAATTGAGTTCCTTCGAATTGAATTTTTAACGGGTAGATTTGTGTATTTAAATTGAGATTTTGGCAACCATGTTAATTAGTTCTCTATTAGTATAAGTTATGCTGTCATATTATCACGCTCATGGTATGAAAATCATTTGAAGTTGGACGAAGTTAGTCGAATTAATAGGTAATTTGGACAATTAAAGTACAGTTCATAGATTATAGTAAAATTATAAAATTTTGTCAAATTTTTCAAAAAATGGCAAACTTTACTTAAAATTGAAGTTTCTACTATTTCCGTAAAAAAAGGCATGAAAGTTGTAAAAAAAGACATTTTTTATGGAAGAATTTATTTAGTGTATATAGATTCTTTTATATAATCATAGAGATCATAACAAAAAAATTTCTCTCTATAAATGAAAAAGATTGAAGGCAAAATATGTACAACTGACAAATAGTTATCCAAAAGAAAGAAGAACGAGTTATTGTATCGAGGAGAAATGATAGAGAGAAGAAAGACAAGAGAAAATAAAGTTGAGAGCATAAGAAGAGTGGCGTTAAGAGAAGAACGGAAAACAAGAGCCATCTATTGTAAAAGATAAAGAAGATCAAATATACTTGTGCTTGTAATGACTAACAAGTCAACGATTGATCGAACTAGGATTGATGTTTGCAAGACCATTAGGTTTGACAACAAGTTTCTTATTTTTTTTCTTTTTAGTAACAATTTTAAGTTAAAATGCACAATGTATATTAAACATTGTTAATGTCAAAATACATTTTAAAAAGTATTATATTTACACTTTTACATGTAAAATATATTTATTTATGCTTATTTTCATCATTTTCGATAAAAATTGTGCATATTTTAGTATTTATATAATTTTTTATTAAAACTTTTTTAAGTTGAAATTTTTTTATAAAAATTCTTTCGAATTTCTCAAACATTTTAAATTAATTTTAATTTTTAAAGGTTAAAGTTTAGGGCAAAGTCTAACGTTCGTTCCTTAGTCACGCCTTTATTCAATGCAAAGGTCGGGGATACAACTTAGACAGATGCCTTAGTTTTATATATTAATTTAGAGTTAGGGGTTGTATCGTCTTGTAGAATGGGGACAAAGTTTGCTAAACTTTTGTTCCAAGTGAGCAATGTGCAAAAAGGCATGCTTATAAATTAGATTTTGAGTTTTATCTATTATAGGGAGAAATTATTCCAATTAGCACATTTAATAAGTATTTAATACAATGTATGTATGTATGTATGTATGTACCGTGATAGAATTAATTAAAACCATCTTGTAATAGATTTATATGATTTAGAAAAGTCTGAAGTCTGAATTCATGCCATTAAATTTTTTGTTTAGGATTTTTTTTTAACCAGGTGCATTTTAACTGTTTTGATTTCAAAAAAACCATACCATGTGTTCCTTTCTTGAAAAAGGGTCATGGATGTTCTTTCTTGTGCTGCACTGTCAATTGATTATTGGATTTACAGCAAAATGGATATATATATTTTTTTTTGGGCTTCAGGTTTTGAGCTTCTCCATTCAACAATGACTTTTTTCTATTGCATATTCTTATTTATATGTAATTTTTTTTTCTCTTGGCAGCTGCTTCTGAGACACCTCGCCATCTCTGATCAATTAATGGTTCAAATGTAAGTTCAAATGCTCTTGGAATTCATTAGTTTTGGTCTTTCACATGAAACTTCAGCTAGAGAATAATTAGTTTTCCTATATAAATGTTTTGACAAGAATGTGGTTTATCGATTATATAAGTAATTGGAATTGAAAATGTTTGAAAATTTCATTTTTTTTGATTAAGTACTACTAATCCCTTGCTTGAATAGTTGTGAGCAGAAAATTTGTTCCAACATTCACTTTCGTGTAATATCCTTATCAATGGATCTTTTAAGCTCCAAAATCTAAAAAGCTAATCCTCCTTTAATTGGCAATAAGTAACAGAACAAATTATACTGAGTTAATCTATGACACGCCCTCTACTTCTTGTAAAATTGCATTGTTATGACCATTATCATTATTGTCATCATTGTTTTTGTTTCTATTACAAGTTAGAGCTACCAAATGTTTGTTAGTAATCATTGTCTTCAAATACCCAATTGAACTAAGGTGCTTGCTGGTGTAGCTTCGCAGGTCTGTTATAAGCAAATCTAAGATGTGGAAAATGAAAATATCGTTGAACATTGTGGAGAAGAATGTAGATGCCGAGGAACTCAAATATCATAGCGAACTATTAGGACTGGGGGCAATGGGCACATTACTTTTAAACTTGGAGACTAACCTGCCACTCTGCCAGCATTTGTTAGTAAAAATTAAAGTTTGAATAGAAAATGAATAGTCCCATATTGAAATAATACACAAAGCTTGATGAAAATAAAAGAGAACTTGTTGCTTGTTAACTTAAATAGAAGAAAAAAGAATCATGGGCCCAAAAATATAGGCCCGTGAGTTAACATATATAATTTTGTATATAAATCAAAGACTAGGGCTTAGGGCCTAGGGCCTTGGTCTTTGATTCATATAATTAAGTTTTAATATATCTTTGGTTTTAATTTTTAAATTCGAAAAATAACTGTTGAAAACAATTTTTTTTTTTCAGTTAATAACTGTCTTTAGAAAAGTTGTAACTCTTATTTGCAACCATTCGTTTCTATAAATAGAAATAAAAAAAAAATTATTGTTTAATCATTATCTTGAGTTTCGAATTTTTCCAAGATCAAAAACAGAGAATTTCAATTTGTAAGAAAACGATTTGTAGTGCTTCCAAATCATTTTTTGACAGTCGAATCTTAAGAGACAGTAACCGATTGATCTTCAAGCACTTGGGAAGCGGCGAAATTCTGTCTTAGGACATTGCAATCTGCAAGCTTCTGTCATCAAGTGATTCTTTCCTTACTTGTTTCTATTTATTCGAGTAGTATCTTATATTATGATATATATTTTATAATAAATTGTCTGTAGTTTATTTAACAGGTATTGCATCCCTAGGGAACTCAAGTAGCATACTGGAATAGTGAGGAGACTTGGCGATGGCACACTATTGTTCAAGTTCAGTATTCTGGGTCACCAGCATCGTGAACTGAATGCTTTCAAGCATTGTCATAGGCTGAGTGCTTGAAAAAAAAAAATGTGGTTGGTCATTCCCTGATTACACGTCCAAGTTAAAGTTCAAGCCACCTTTTCTCTGTCGCCTCGATTGCTTTGTGGATTGCCTCACCTACCATAAGCAACGCCAGAGGTTCTGATACTTCAATCCTTTTCTTAGTCACATGCACTCCGGAAGGATTTCCATAGGTCATGGCTAGCAAAGCATCATCTTGTCTGCATTGAAGAAGCTGAAAATCATAACAGTTTCATGAGAATCATAGAAATTTTGTGATTTTTTATTTATTTTTTATTGTTAGATCATGAGAATCATAGAAATTTTGTGATAAATAATGGCTACCTTATTTTTCAAAGATTTCATAGTACTAATTATACTCCAAATTGGTTAAGAAGCTGTAATTTTAAAATACATACTTTTACAATCAAGATCTATACTTGTAGTTATATAACAAGTACATAATATAATATAATTACAAAATTTTAATTTTTAATTCACATTAAAAACTTAATAATGCTTTTAAAATTTTTTTTTTTAAATAGTTGAACTAAATGTACTAATTGGGTTGATTCAGCTTCAAAGTCTATATTTGGTGTACGAAATAAAATAAAATATTCGATAAAATTAAAGCAAATTGATAAAATAATAAAATAGAACAAAGTAACGTTACAATTTTTGGATGTATTTAAGATTAAAACTAGTTTTTGCTATTTGAATTTTTTTTTTTTTTTTAAAGAAGAAAATGAAAAGGAGGAAGAAGAGAAACAAATGGAAAGAAATCCAAAATTTAAATTTTCAAATCCAATTCAGATTCCTCTCTTCTACTTGTCTTTTTACCAATTCACCAACCCTCCGCCATTTTTATCTCTTGCGCATAACTCCTGCCTGCAAAACCTCCACGTGTTAGAATATCGTTAACTCTTTCAATCATCATCTAGCCCAGTTATCCCACGCTCCCTCATTCCTGTACTAACCCTACTCCCACCATCTCCATCGTCGCACATCAAATCCACCAATCCAAGTCGATACTTCCACGGTGCCCCACCTATATAACTAGATCTCTGGATTCAGCAGTCCTCTCTCTCTCTCTCTCTCTCTCTCTATAAACTGTCTCGAGTCCTGTGATCGAAGTTGGGCTACAATGGAGGATGAAACGGAACCACCAGGAGTTGAGACCACCGTCGTTGTAGGTAAGAAAAAGATCGCCTTTATTTTTCTTCCGGTTTACTGATTTGCTGTGTCGCTATCTTACGCCCAAAGCCTTCGATTTGCATTTGCAGCAGAAAGAACGGTTTTGATTCGTGAAGAGCATGAGCAGGGATTCAATCTCCATCCCTGTCGGAGTCCTCATTACGTATGAATTAATTATTCTTACTTTACACAACAATTGTTTTTTTCATTTAAATTTTATGTTAGATTAGCTTGCGTTCTGCGTGCTCTTTGTTAATTTGTTGGTAGTTGAATCGAATCACAGATCTAATTAATATGGGTTGTATTGAGGATTTTAGTTTGAGTTCCTGTTACATTTCATTTGTTTCAGCACTTTGAATCGCTGGAAATAGAGGCCCGAGCTTCTCATTGTTCTCGGTTGCTTCTTTTGAATTATTCTTTTTTCTTACACATTTTGGAGATCTAATTTATTTTTATGTTCTGTCTGGTTTTGTTCATATGAATTGCCATGTAATTATTATGAGGTTGTACCAGCAATTTATTATATTCCCTTATATGGTTGAAGTAATGAGAAAAAAGGTTTTTCTTATTATAATTATTGTCATTTTTAAAAAGATTGGTATGTCGTAGATTGTTTACAAAAACTCTTTCATATTTTAATTCATAAATGACATGTAAGATTAGGACGATCGTGTTGAGTCTATTGTTCAAACTAGGCCAAATTGATTCATTCAATCTTGAACCATGCTCTACGCTTAAAAGTTCCAAACCTGACTATAACTAATGCAGCTTTCATAACAGTCTGTCAGCTACAGGATAAACTTAAGCAGGACCTTAAGTTGTAGTTTGGGTTGGGATTGGATAGAGTGCTGAAGCTACTGCACGAACCCATGCTCACCTTTATAATTCAAGTTTCAAGTTTGGGTTTCAAGTACAACCCAAGTTAAAAGTAGGTTTGGCTTAAGTTGGTTTTCCATGCTAGTTCCTAGGATTGCTTGGAATCTTTGAAATCATGGGTCTTAGTCCCGTTTGGGAAAAAAAAAAAAAAAAAGAATAAAAACCTTATCTTTAGCTGGGATTTGCTTTGGTTTGGAGCTTTGAACCCAAAACCATTTGCTTGTGACAAATGTAACATATCAGAACCATTAACTAAATATGTCAGATTATTTGCGGTCATCAAACTTCGCTTAATTCCACCAATTGGAAAGTTTGGTTTCGCCTCAAGTTTGGAATCAAAATGAATTTAGTTTTGCCTCAAAGTGTTGGGGTGATCCAACTTGGTCAAATAGCCATTTTTCTAAAGTTGCTGGAGCCCTTGACGACATGGCACTTATTGCAATTATGGTTGGTGTTACTATCTCCTCGACTAGAATCCTTTATCCTTGAGAGAAGCAAGTGTAGAGGCAGACCCTCATTTTCACTGAATTGGGTTGGAACCCAGGTAAAATATTCCAAAGATACCGCCTGAGATGACTGCAGTAATGCCAGAACATCTCTAGACATGGTTTAGTCCAACTTGGTCAAATGCCAGAAGCATTTTAGCATGATACGATTTTTTCTGAACATAAAATACATGAGGTGGTTGTTGTTGTTGTGGTATCACCAGCGCGTGATACTTGCAGTGTAAGGAATTCCTAAAATGAGTTATCGTGCTTAGACATAATTACGATGAAATTGAAATTGAATTGAATTAATCAAGTTGAATCAAACCATAATATCGGATTGGTTGGATCCCTCATAATTGAAGTGGCCCAATTCGTGTAATCAATTTAAATGGAAAAAGAATTTGCAAGACTCAACAGCGAGTGATAAAT
This sequence comes from Tinospora cordifolia, assembly GCA_030144865.1. Lineage (NCBI taxonomy): Eukaryota > Viridiplantae > Streptophyta > Magnoliopsida > Ranunculales > Menispermaceae > Tinospora > Tinospora cordifolia. Next base: position 6,431 of record JAJIYU010005905.1, on the reverse strand, counting down.
ATATATATATATGAAGGCATGTGGTTTGCATGTGATTTGTGCCAAGCTTATTCTAGGGCACATAAAAAAAAATGTAAGGAATGAACCAAAAATAAGCAATAAATCGTAAAATGGGTAAATATAATTTCATAATTTGAATTCTATCTGAAACTTGTTATATATATATATATAATATGCAAAGAAATAAATTAATAATGAAAGGAATCGAATTATAAATAAAAGAGAAGCATCAAGTTGAATAAAGAGAAATATAAAACGGAAACTTACAAAATCTAATTTGTTTTATAGTTACTAGTTCTTAAATAACTAATTATTTATCATAGGTTTGTCAACAATTAATATACTATATTATATACAACTAAATGTATTTTATAATAGTCCAATTTGAATTCCAAAAATCTTCAAACAAGACATCAACCTAAAATGTGATGGGGTTTGGTTCGAATTGGATTGGAACTCGACTTTTTAAATTTGTTTTGTGTTTGTCTTCCACCAAAAATTCAATTTAATTAGGACAATATATCGTTATTCTTTTACTGGAAGATCAAGAGCTAATTATCCACTTAAAATTCATAAAATGATAAAAAAAAATATTTCATATTAATTAAAATCATCTTCACAAAATATTAATTTATGTCAGAACTCAGTCTACTTGCTTTTACAAAAGTTCATACGAGGTGTTTCCCACTCCTCTGCTGATACAAGATATTTCTTGATTGTTCCCTGGTGCTTGTTTTGGAAAGCACCTTGATCACTCCACTAAGTATATAGATTATTTAATAGAGGATAAAGAGTGGTTTATTGACGAAAGAGGTAAAGCCAATAGGACCTACTCGATTAGTCCATTTAGCGGGTCGATCAACTCGTTCATTGGCTTCAGCTTGGGGACTCAATAATGTCTTTTTTTATCAACCTATGATTGCTCAAAGAACACATTACCCAAATGTTCAAATGTACAAAACTCAAATATCATATTTTTGGAGGGTTGTTCACGGTCATTAGAGATTTTAGAAAATGGAAAGAATGGTCTATAAGGAAACAAGATTATGAGGATTTTGCAAAAATGGACGTTTTAGTTTTAAAGTTTTTTTCCCCCTTTTTTGCAAATATTTGCATAAACCCTTACTTCTTAGTTACCCAAAAACAATAGAAAAATTTTCCAAAATATTTGCATAAACCCGTACTTCTTAGTTAGTTATACTTCAATGCCTAGGTGTTTTCTCCCTAAAATGTTTAAACATTGCTCAGGAACCGTCTATAAACACCTTAATAGCACTTGATTTATTAAGCTCTCAAAAAATTTGATGTCAAATTCATGATTCTGATAACTATGTGAGGGACCCTTTTTAGTTGAGAGACAAGGGATGTGAACATATAAGAGATCAGGTGGGGTAGTGTCATGCCTTAACAAGCATGTAGTCATGGAATTTAGGGTGTAGGGCCTACGATTGATAGAATATAAGATATCAATACTCGTCAAAGAAGCTACAACGCTGATTTGGGTGGTTACCATGAAATCATTGTGTTAATCATCTAAAATGAGTTCTACTACCATAATGATGTGACAAAGCCAGATTAAATTAAAGAGGCAAAACTTTCTATTTATTAGGGAAAGTTGCGTTTCCATCTCAACTAAGAGCTATATGCCATGTCTAAAATATATGTTTTTTTTTTGGCACATATTATAATTGAATTCCTTGATTATTTGAAATAGTGAGTGACTAACATGTAGAGTTTTTATTATAATATTAAAAAGAAAACTGGTACATATAAATTTTAATAACTCCATTTTTAGCAAATTTAGGAGAATATATTAAAGAAAATATTCTGCTGATATTTAATTCTTTTTAATTTAAGAAAATGATCATTAATTGTTGCCCTACTTGATGGTTTTCCTGTAATTCCCAAGAACATCCTGATTGATGATTTTCTACCCACTATGAAGGCTTCGCTAAGGGCTCTTTTAATGCACCTTAAAATCATTTTGAACTAAATTTTACAATTACCTATGTTATGCTAATTAGCATAGTCATTAGAATCGTGAATTGAAATTGAATCTTTTGAGATTCGACGACCAAATTGTTAATTCATAAGATTCATGTGTGTGATATTAATTGCATATAGAAATACCTATGTGACCAAATATTTCCAAATGCCTTGGGTTTTTTTTTAATATTTTGGTTAAAGGGTTGATTCTATTCTAATTTTTCATTTCTTATACAACCTTTTCATTGGATATGTTTCCCAGAAACCAGTTCCTAAAAATATTTTTTTGGTTGAAAAACCCATTGTTTGCCAAAACTAGTTCACAGTAGGTTTTTTTTTTTTTTTTTTTTAAATTGGTCGTATAGTATGTCTTTAATTCCTCACTGAGTAATTACATATATTTTTTTACTAAATTGCCGTAATGCATATTAAATTCTTGAATGTGAGCATCAAAATATGATCAGTTTAAGTTTACAATGTGCAATATATTTATTTTTTTGTTTTTGCTATAAGTCTTATAAATTGTAAGACTTTAATCGTGAACCATAGGATTCTATGAGTCTTTATGATTTACTATAGGATTTGGTCAAACTGGTATTCATGCTAAGGATTTGAATTGGCTTCCCATGAATCGAACTCTGAACTGTAGATTTAGAGTCTCAAATCAAGATTTTAATAATATGTCTGTCAGTTAACAAAGTTTAGTATAAGTTGAACTTTTGTTCCAAGTGGGTCATGTGTGAAATGGTATGCTCATTAACTAGTTTTCTCAACTTTACTTTTAAAATGCATACATTTTTGTTGAAGGTCGCATACTTAAATATTGACATTTATTATAAAAAAACAACTCTGCTAGTGACATTTAAAATAACTATATGTGGTATTTTAATAATTAGGAGAATCCTTTATAGATATATGCTTTTCTTCTATTAGTGCGATGAATTAGGAACTCGTATTCATAATTAGGGTAAAATATCAGTTTTAGCTTATTAATAGGTTACAGTGTCCATGCTAATGTTAAATGAGACAATATATAGCAGATTTGTATAAATTCTAAAAAAGTGAACTCTTAGTGCAATTAAAGTTGTTGATCAGGATTCTTAACCAGGTGTTGGTTCACTGTTTCACTTTTAAAACCTTGCAACTTTATTATTTCAGTTTTGTGCACTGCAAAAGTCAAATGAGTTGGCTAATTTAATGCTACTGCCCTCCTGAGTTTCATTCCCTACCATTCTTCTCTTTTGGAGGCCTTTTTTTTCAAACAAACCTTGTTTCCTTCGATATTAGCTCTGGTTTCATCCGTCAAATGAGGACACAGTGCATACAACATATTCTTGACTAGTTGTTTCCCTTGTCATTGAGCAAAATATCAAACGAAAACAAAATACATAATAAAATTCTTTTACTATTCCTTTACACTCCAAATTGGAAAAATAGCATTGTTTCTTTGGTCATTAAGCAATGAATAGCTAATTGTACACATTTCTAATTTATTTACATTAATTTCAAGGCATGGCTTAGGTGGTAAAGGTATATCCTCTTTTTTTTTTTTTTTCTTGGTTCCTTTTTGAGTTCAGGTTTTCCTGAGAATGCTGGTTCCTAATTTTGTCAAATTGGCATGTTTTGAAACATGAAAGTAGTATATAGTGACAACTATAATATATCTACTTCCAAGTTCAAATGGATTGTATAGATGGTCTTGAAATTAAAGAATTTGGTCTTTAACAGGTCTTCTTTTCTTTTCCTTTGTTTGTTAAAATTTGCAAATATTTATCATGCCTTGTAATTTTATGCTTTGTAAACAACAGAGCTATTGGTATAGTGTTGGCGAAGAACATCAGGTGTTACCCTCTATTAACACTTCCTGAGACGAGTTATGTTCTTATACTCAATTTCTCAACCAATTGTGCTTCCACCTGTAGGTTTTAAAAGCAGTTGATTGAGATGCTTCATATGGTGCTGCATTTATGCTAGATAATCATATTCCACAGCTTCCTGTTATTGATTTTTTAAAAAAATAATAATAATAATATAAGGTTACAATCAGAAGTTTGGCATCAATTTTGATAATTATGTGGTGGAAGTTAAAACCTTGTTTTTTGGTTGCATATCTTGGTGCTTGATCATGGGAACAAGGCTCATGGAGCAAAAGTTCACTTGTTACTTCATTTTGATTTTCCTCATCACTTGACTTGTCCCTGAATTTTTTTCTCCCAGTTATGAAAAAATTGCTTTAATCATATTGAAAAGAAGATTACAAGTACAGAGATTATTAAGCTGGAACCGTGGCAAAAGGGATTATCATTTTGCGTCTGAATCGTAATTTTCTTTGTTTGTATCTATATTCTTGTTTATTTGATTTTTCTTGGCAGCTACCACAAGTGCAAAATAGCCTCAATGTTTGCAATCTTGAGCAATCAATGTGGTCGAGCATGTGATCCTTTCCTTGACCATCTAGGTCAACTTCATGCAAGACTTCAGCCTCAGTGGCAGATGACTACAGTTCATCAGTGCAAGCCACCTGCACCAAAGATGGTGATGCGAAAACCTTTTCAATTTTGGTGATGCTACTCGTTGCGTTCCCATTGATGCCACTGGAACATTGGATTCTATAATTGCTGTTCCCTCCAGGGCTACCTCCTTTCACCCAAAAGGTTACTTTCAACTCGAAGCACAGTCTTTTTGTTCCTTGGTTTTGGCAATAAATCTCGCAAACTAATCTTTCTATAATTATTGGTTGAAATTTTAAAGATGTAGAAAGGACGAAAGTTAATGTGAATTCTACACTTGGCAGGAGAGAATGGGGAGATGTGGTCGAGAATGTGAAAATTGAGAGCATACTGTGAAACATTTTGCCACAATAAGGTGGAGTGGTTCTCAAGTTCTTGTGGGTGATTAAAGCATTGGCAACGATTGTTTCACAGTTGAAGATTGAAGACTTGCCTTGTAGGAGTGGTGAGTTCTACTTTGTGGTCCATTAAATTGTTACACGTTGAATTGATTGTGAAGGCATGACAAGGCATACGAGGGTGTAAAGTTTTGCTGGATGGTGTTGGGTGACTTTGATGATCTTTCATAGTTTCATGAAGTGTGATTGTATGGGCTTTTGTGGGGATCAGCTAACTCTGCCTGTATTGAGCATGTTTGTACATCTTTCATGAACACAGCCGGTCCCAAGCCGGGTAAAGGAGGAGGAGGGTCTTATTCATTAAATAAAGACAACAAATGTAAAATTTTATTACATCAACTTTTACAGTTTCGTATTAATTCTTGCATTCTTCAAGAACCTTATCAGTCTTGTATGCAACTTTTTTGCTTTGATGGTATGAAGTTATCATTTATCAATTTCACTTAATGACAATTGTTTACTTTCATTTAGTGTAAGTATATAGGTTTTTCTGGTGTTGGAGCATGGATGGTGAGAAAATAGAGAGGGATTAAATTTATCCTAGTTTGGTTCTCTTCACCTAAGAAGATAATACTTTTTGTAAATAAAATCCTCGATTTTGCCCCTTATTATAACTTCATTTTTTCTACCAAAATTTTATACGCGCCATTCCAAATGGCCCACCACCTGTGCTCACTTTTTCTATCGACAGCGACACTTCGATGACTTAAGTGTGCATTGTAAAGCTTGCAAATATCAAATTTTCTTATGTTTTATGTTATAAAGTTGCTTATTTACAAAGAATAACAATAAATTTTCATTTACTTCTTTTTTTTTTTATGTTAGGGCATCCATTCCAAGTGATTTTTGATCTATTTTCTTAAGAAATGGTATAAGAAAATGATTCTACTAGCATTGTAGGTGAGTGGTGAAAATGAGGTAATTTTTTAATGACATTTCAGTGATATTTACCTGTTTTCATACAATAAAATCGTGCTTTGTCTTGTTTCTATGTGGTCGAGACTCATGTTGTTAGTATTGGCCACCACTAACCCAAGATTTGTAGGTAAGTTTTAGCTAGAGGTGGTCGAGACTTAACTTTGAGTCTCGACTATCTCTGGTTGAGATTTATTATGAAGTCTTTGCTAGACTTTAAGTTATGCTTATTAATAATTCTTGACCTTGTCTGGTTGAGACTTTGCCGTTAAGTCTCAGTCATCTCCAATCATTTGCATTTTTGTCTTGACTTTATATTTTATAGTGTATTTCCTAATTAAAGTTCATTATGATAATTTCTCGTAAAAAAATAATGTACAGACATTATTATTGATTATAGAAAACAATTTACACTAACGAAGCCATTTAATATAACGAAGGAATTGATTCTATAGGCACAAAGAATGAAAAAGATGATCAAGCTTGTTATTACCATAAAAACTCATATGACAAAGAAAATGATTGGCGAGCAAGATTAAATCTTGCAAGCGAGAGATAGAGTTCTTAAATGGTTTTGTAATATTCTAAACGATGTTTTAAGGTATATTGTAAATGATTTTTT
>JAJIYU010005904.1:0-21526 GCA_030144865.1 Tinospora cordifolia | reverse complement strand
AAACAACGAAGTAATATAAGGCAGAAAGACCAGAAGGACAAAAATTGAGTACCTTCGAAGCCAATTGAGGAAAGCTTCCCACAACCCCATTGGAAGAACAACTCCAGAACACGAACCGTACACGAAGAAGATCGAGATATTAGGGTTTTAGCTTAGCGAAAAAGAGAGACAATGAAATATATATACATATATCTCTCTCTCTCTATCTATATATAAGAGAAGGCGAGGAAAAGGGAGAGAGAGAAAAAGATCAATCAAGCAACTAAAGCTTCCTAGAAAACCTTTTTTCCTGTTACCCGCTCCTTCAATACAAAAAGGATTCCAACAGAAAAGTAACAAGTAGTCTGTATATATCACGGAGGCGATGGTAACAATATGACCTTTCTGTATCTGGAAATTACAATCCAACCATCGCCCGCCTTTTCAAGCATTCATCGTCCTTCCTTTTGTTTCAAGCCGTAGGATCGGTGGGCCCTTGAGATTGGAATCAATGACTCTCAGTCGTTGGATTTGATACGTTTGAATCTTGTGGCCCTTAGGGTGTCCCTCATAAACCTGGAGTCATCGAGGAATTAGTCTCTCGCCACAATAGTTCATCTAATGTCTTAGTCTACAATTACATCAATTTATTAAATATATTAATTATAATATTTTATTTATAAAAAATATATTATTTAAATTTAAATTAAAAATATATAATTATTTAAATTTAAATAAAAATATTATATATATACATATGTGTGTAGGTATACGACTAGTTGTTGTTACAAAAAGAAAAAAAAAAAAACTAGTGTTGAGCGGCAGTTCCCTAACCTCATAAGGGACACGCTTCGAAGCTAAAGGAATTTAAAAAAAAACAAAAAAAAGATTGGGATTGGGGGAGACTTGGCCTATCAGGCTGGTGTACAGCTGGTGTATCCCAACCTTAACTGCAGCCAACTGTTATTGGGTGTGTTTGAAGCCTTGCTTGTTTTCAATTGGACCACGTGGCACCAAATAGTTGGCCACCATCATGTTTCTGTTTTTTAATTCTATTATTTTGTATTTAATTCTTTTAAATATAGCCTCTAATTTAGTTACTATTCCCTATTTATTATTACAATATTTTATTTTTCACTATAACTATAATATATTATAACATATGTATAAAATGATTTAGAAATAATTATTTTATTAATGTGGATATTAAAAGGAAAATTATATAAAATTTAGTTATTTTAACAATTTAGTTATTTGAAATTTTTAAAAAATTAATTGGCCACTATTTTTTTAAAGAATGCAAATAAAATTTTATATGTAATAATATAGTTATTTTGACATGTGCATATTTTTATTTATTTTGATGGGAAAAAGGGCATTTTATCTCAATTTAATTTAATTGTTTAACTTGGGTCATGCCTCATTTTATCTAATTATAAATTAAAAAAGGTCAAAGAGTATTATTAAATGACTAGATTAATTAAACTTTTTTAAAAAGAACTAAGAAGGCGAGTTTCCTAAAAAGGCAACAATAAAATAAACAGAGTCAATTCAATAACAAAGAGGTGTCTAAATGATAATATTATTACATAAATAATTCATGAATTTTTCTTACATTATATTACTTTAATAAACATTTTGATAAATAACCGACTCAAAATTCTTAACAAAAGCAAAATGAAGTAAAAAAATAAAACAATGAGATGAGTCAATTTAATAATAAAGTGGTGCCCAGATTATTATTATTATTATTATTATTATTATGGATAGGAAAATTTAATAGTTTGACTCACGTCTTATTAATTTAACATGTGTCTACTCTTGCCAAAGATATTAAAGACCCGGACAACCCTAGAAGGGAATAAATTAATGTAATCTTTTCTTTTTCAACTACATTAGAAAAATAGGAAATAAATGGTGGTATATACCTCTCTCTATATTTATATACATATATGCTACTGTTGCTATCAATAATAATAATAATAATAATAACAATGATGATAATGGTGATAATATTTTAATAATTATTTTGAAAACATTAATCCCAATAATTGGTATTTGTGTGCCTTTTTACAAAAAATAATTCCAATAAAATATTTATTTTTTTACAATAAGGTTATTTATATGTTTTCTTTTAATTTATCTTAAATTACTAAAATTATTTTAAAAACATTAATAAGTGCAGTTAGGAGTAAATCATGAAAACTAAAAAGGATAAATTAAAAAAGTTTATTCAAAAAATTAAAATGTAGGCTGTAGAAAAATACTAAAAAATTATCTCTTCGCCAATAAAAATAACACATATTCTTTTTTCTTTTTCTTTTTCTTTTTTTTTTTTTTTTGGCAAAATAAAGCTACTTGTGTATTGCTGCAACAAAGTTATTCACAGAGATGCCAAAGATGGCAAACAGTTCCTAAAAAGCTGAGCTTGAGCTAAACTCCCACAATCACTGTACACCTTAGTCTCTGTCGCCCATTCTGAAGCTCTAAGAAGACCTCTACGGAGACAAATGGCAGCTGGCTTCTTGACAGGACTTCATTACCTTGAAGAAAAATCTTTCAGCTGGCTGCAGCTTGCATGAATCGTCCATCAACACCCAACCTATGCCTCCTGTTAGCTGGATAGAAACTAACATTATTATAGGTAATTTATATATATTTTATAAAAGTTTAGTAGAAAATTAAATATATTTATGTATATTCAGTTGCATGAATATTTATGATGTAAATTGCATATTTAATTGCATTTAAAAACATTTAAGTGTTGTTTATGACATATTTATGAGAATATGATGAATGAAGAAGGTTTTTAGTGTCTGTACAAGTCAGGAATGAAATAAAGAGGTAATTACAGCACAGAGGAATAAATAAAGGCTGAAAACATGAAGGAGCAACTAATTACCACGGTAGGTGAACAATGACTAGGTAATAGGAAGAAAAGTCAAGAAAACGCGAAGGAATGAATATCACACTGGTTACTGCGGCAATCATCCTAGTGGCTGCGGTAACTAGAAGAGAATTTTTAGAATAGATGAATGACCTTGGTCATTGACTGCGGTCACCAGAATTCGGATTTCGGGTTTTATGATGTGTACCATGATTACAGCGGTCACTGACAGCGAAAACGTGATTAGTTTTATGATTTTATGATTTTTTTACACGAGTTTTAGGTTTTTTTTAAGTGGTCTACTATATATAGGATGATGTATTAGGTTTTAAAAGAGTTCTTGGTTTGGAAGATGGTTTACTTTGACGACTAAGAGAAGAAGAAGAGTGAAAATGGAGAAGCATTGAAGATTAAATGTCAAGGCTTGAGTATGATGTTTTGTATTTTCTATTCTTTGATGTTTGAACTCAATACTATTTCTGACTAGTTTAATTTTAAGTTTAAGATGTAAATTTCTATTGTAGGATTCTAAGATTCAGTATTTCAATTAATTGATTTTAATATTTTGGGTGTTTACTGGGCATGAAATAAACTGTTAAACTAACTTGGAAGATATGTTTAATGGTTGAAAAATCAAATTATAGACTTAGATCAATTAATTTACTGGAAGATTGTCAATTTTTTAGGAGGTTGCACGTGATTACAATGTGCAAAGCATTAGATTGTTAATTGTGCATCTCGAGAGAAGATATTAAAGAACAAGACTAATAGGTGTTAAGGTGCCTCGAGAGAGGACTTTGATGACAAGTGCTAAAACCTACATAACTAGGAGTTTAATTTATTGGAATATGAATTGAGGCTGAGAACAAGAAAATTTACTGTCATATATAATTAATTAAAATAGTTTTCAGACTAAGATTTCATTGATTTTAATTATTTTCAATTTAAATTAGGTTTTTAACAATTCAAATTTGATTAGGAGCCTTAATAAAGTGAGTACTGATACTAGATTGGGCTTTAAGATAGTTAACTAGTATCAATTTCCTGAGGACGATACTCGGTTTCTACCATATCTTACTATTGTAATCTCGTACACTTGCGGGATTGTCAACACCTCCATGAAGAGTAAGGGCATTCATGGTTCGGTTCAGTTAATTTAAGTTTTTATAATTTAGAATCGAGCTCCTACCCAAACTAAACTAAACTGAACAAATTTGATTTGAATTGGAATGAGTTAAGCGGGTTGCTCTTGTCAACTTCATTGTTATAAATCTTATGATTCAGATTATTTTACCTTTTTAAAATATATTTAATCATTCCAACAATATTACATCTAATTTTATCATTAAAACTAAAATATAAAATACATTTACATTCCTAAAGTTTCCATAAAAATCTTTCTTTAAATTAATCTTTTTATGTACTTGTAATGTTCCACTTATAAATATTGAGTAATTAGACATTGATAAATTAATAGAAACTAATATATTTAAAAAAATTAAATCATGCTCTTACATTTATCTTTATACCCTTGTAGGATTAGCTAAAATGATACTTTCACCATTTGTCAATTTGGTTTAGGTTTATATAGCTTTTAAATGTACAAACTGAAACTTAAACTAAACCAATCGATTTTTTAAAATAGCAAAGCTAAAGCTAAACTTAATGTCACAAAAGTTGAAACGCACTAAACCAATTTCATCAGTTCGATTTGGTTTTTCAGTCTTCATGAATAGCCCTAATGGAGAAATTCATTACTCCATATAGTAGAACATAATAGATTTCGTTTTCCATAGACCTAGGTATAAAAGATTTCTGTATTAGTATTATAAAAACCAAATAGAAATGGAAACAAGAGAAAAAAGATAGAAGGGAAGAAGAAGAGAAGAAAGAGCTACAGTTGTGGTCCAATGCACACTTTGAATTCAATTGATTGTTGATTTATAACAATGAATGCACGGATTATTTATAGCCAAGTTTGTTACAATGATACATAAATTAGTTTTTTATTCTTCAAGTCAGGTGCAGGTGGTGATAGCTGGAGCATAACTGTTTGTCCCATGTAGTGCTATTAAATGTGTTCTACTCTGGTGCTCTATTTTGCTGTGGATGGAGAATGTGCTGGAGAATGTGATTAAATATTATTATCATCCCCCAGCAAGCTCATGGGTGTAGGGAAGACCGTGAGCTTGGTTCTTAGTAAGGTGAATTGAGCGTGTGGAAGTGGCTTGGTGAGTGCGTTAGCAATCTGGTTATGAGGGAGAACGTGAGAAATGAGCGAGCATGAAACACCGTATTAGAAGTAAGATGGAGTGCACTAATCTTGTCACAGTATAAAGCTGCTGGTGAGGAAAAGGTTATGTGTAATTTACTAATAAGTGAGGTAAGCCAAGAGAGCTCGACAGTGACATTAGCAAGGTTGTGATATTATGATTCAACACTAGATTGAGAGATAACTTTTTGCTTAGAAGAGGACCAAAAAATTAGATTCGGCCTAGGTAGGTGCAATAGCCACTGGTGCTTCAGCATCATTGGGACAACTAGCCCAATCAGCATTTGTGTAACAAAATAATAAGAAGTCTGAATAAAAGGGTGGCTTTGAGATAATGGAGGATCCATTTAACAACTTTCCAATGTAATGTTGTGTGTGCGTGCATGAATTGATGCACTTGGTTAGCTACAAAGCTAATGTCTAATTGTGTTATGGTATAATATTGCAAGGCCCCAACAATGCTCCGATAAATGGTGCGATCGGACAAAGGTGTGTCGTCATATAGTGACATAGCTAGAGAAGTAACCATAACTATGGTAAGTGGTTTGTAGTGGGTCATATAAACTCTACAAAGTAAGTATTCAATATACTTGGTTTCATTAAGATGCAGGCCTGTAGTATGTGGAGTGACTGCAATGTCGAGAAAGTAAGACAATGTACCAAGGTCTTTGAGTGCAAAATGACGATCAAGATCACACACCAAGGATGTAATAGCAGCAAAGAAAGATCCAGTGATGATTATGTCGTCCACATAACTAAGCAGAATCAGCATGAATGAGTTAGAATGATAGGCGAACATAGAGGGATTTGCTTGGGATGCAATGAAACAATACAGAAGCAAGTGCTTGCTAAGTTTGGTGAACCAAACACACAGAGATTGTTTAAGGCCATAAATTGTTTTGTGAAGACAACACACTAATGATGGATCTAATTTTGTTTCAAAACCTGACGGTTGAAACATGTACACATCTTCAAGGAAGTCACCATTCAAAAATGCATTGTTGACATCAAGTTGACGGATAGGCCACCCATGAAATAAAGCAATGGTAAGGACAACACATATAGTAGGGGGTTTCACCATGGGGCTAAAGGTTTCAAAATAATCAAGACCATAGGTCTGTGTGAAACCACTTGCAACGAGACAGGCTTTATGACGATGAAAGGAGCCATCAACATTGTATTTTAGGCAAAAAAACCCATTTGCAACCACCTAGGGACTTGTCGGATGGGAGAGTGGTGAGAGACCAAGTATTATTTGAGGCAAGAGAAGCCAATTCAGTTTGCATGGCTGATGTCCAATTACATGCTTAATAAATTGTGGAATGGGGAGATTTGTAGCAAATTAGTTAGCAGAGAGAGCTTTAGGTTTGTGAATTCTTGATTTGGCTCTTGTAATCATCGAATGTATGTTAGTGGTGGCTATAATATCCTTCAAGCCTGGGCTGCCAGCTAAATCAGGAGAATGATGCACAGATGGGGAAGGGAATAAATTGTTAGCCAGGAGGGAGGAATTTGGTTGTAAAGGGGTAGAGGTGTTTGTTACAAGAAGTTGAGATGTTGTTGTTGTTGGTGGTGCTCGTAGTGGTTGAGAAGCGGGAGAGGAAGAAGACAAAATAGAAGGAAGTACTGCTTGGAGAAATAAAGGGACGAGCAAGTTTAGGTATAAAAGCTGGTTGGAATGTATTAATAAATGGAAATTTGGATTCATCAAAGACAACATGCCAGGAAATATACAAGCGCCTAGTTAAAGTGTCAAAGCACAAGTACCCCTTGTGAGAAGAGTTATAACCTTTTGTGCTTGTTGTAAGGTCAAATGTGAGGATAACAACCACTATCGAATAATCTTAAACGATCATAGCTTGGTGACTTGCCATATAAGACTACATAAGGAGAAGCAAACTACAGAACTGACATAGGTAGTCTATGAATAAGATAAACAATGTGACGATTCTTACGCGTATGGCCAAAATGATGTTGGTACTGAACCATGAGCCATAAGTTCGAGCCCCATTTCAACAATGTGACGATTCTTACGTTTAGCTTGACCATTTTGCTTCAGTGTATAGGGGCAAGAGATACAATGTCGAATACTAGCATTAGCAAAGAAGGATGATCGAGCGTGAAACTCACCACCACCATCATTTTGTATAGATATAAATGAGGAATTGAACTTATTTTTACCCATGGCTTGAAACTGAAGAAAGTATTTAGTAGTTTCATCTTTAGTCTTTAATAAATAGAGTTAGTAAAAAGGGAATAGTCATCTACAAACAAAACGAAATATCAAGCATCAGTAACAAAGTAAATGTGGGTTGACGTAACAACCCAGGCCCCACTGTGACGATTTTGGACCCCGTTAGACACACCCAGCATGGGGGTTTTGTTCCTGGCATGTGAGCCCAGCTCACACCCAAAAAGCTTCGTCACAAGGTCGTTACCCAAGCACACTTATGAACCAGGCATCCCCCTGAGGTCCAGTCGATGTGGGTTATTCATGTACCCCCCTTGGAGGTCATCTCATCCTCGAGATGCACACTCGTTACACTTAAGGTTGGCTCTGATACCACTTGTAACACCCCAGGCCCCACTGTGATGACATTGTTCCCCATTAGACACGCCCAGCGTGGGGGGTTTTGTTCCTAGCATGTGAGCCCAGCTCACACCCAAAAGGCCTCGTTACAAGGTCGTTACCCAAGCGCACTTATGAACCAGGCATCCCCCTGAGGTCCAACTGATGTAGGATTATTCATCCACCCCCTTGGAGGCCAAAAAATTAGAAAGTTTTCTCTGATACAAGCGTGGTATCAGAGCCTAGGCTTTAGGTACCTTGGGCTAAAAATAAAAAGTCAAGCCTAAACATGTGTTGATCAGGCTAGAAATAGAAAGTCAAACATTAGTTACTTGACAAGAATTAGAAACTCAAATTAGAGCTTCACATTGAATTGAATTAAAATTTTAGTGCCCTACCTTCTATTTTTGAAAATTGAAAAATGTTTTAGAAAGTGTTTTCAAAAAGGAAAGATATGATTTGAAATATTTTGTTTGGATACAAAAACTAAAAGTTGAGTTGATAGCGAGTAAGTCTTGTCTCGAGTAAAGCTAAACATTGAAAGGAAGGTAGGTTATCCCATCCTAGAAAGCGTGGTTGCTAAGTAGACTTCGGTCTCATCACCCGATCTGGAGGTTGTCCCACCAGCTTATATAAGTAGTTGGAGTTGAAGAACACTCTTACTTTCTGTTAAAAAAAATTAGAAGGTGAAAAATTAGGGCAAAAAAATGAATAGAAGTAAAAAAAAAATGTCAAATGTGGTATCTTGACTAAACAGAGGTTGTGAGTCAACCAGATTGAACCCTAGGTCTAGAGGAAAGACCCTAGGTAGAAACGTGGTATAGCCATGGGTAACACAGTGGATCAAAAACATAAATTTCTAGGGCATAGGCTAGAGACTGAAACTTGTGTGAAAATAGAAAATTGTTTGATCAGGACACAAGACCGGGATGCTTCTATATCTTTCAATTTTTATGTAGTATGTGATGCATAGGAATTTGGGGGTATGGAGGAAGCCTGCATTTGGAGAATGATGGACCATGTGTAGTGAATGATCAGTAACTCTGGCAGAACAAGTTTCTTTATGCTCGCTGGTATGGGACGGTGGAGTATAGTGGGCTTAGGAACCTCGGCTATCAAGCAATTTGCGAAATTGTTTGGGTGCGACTCTGCTCTAGGTGAAGCCTAAGTGGAAAGGGTAGCGTGGTATGAGACACTTGAACCTGAAAGCTTAGGTGGAAGCTTGGAACCTTGTTGTGCTAGCTTGATTGTATGATTGTGTGATATACATGCTTTATTGTTTATTTGCTTTGAGACCAATCAATCCTGTACCTATGCATGAAAAGAACCTAGAAAAAAAACCTTTATGCCACTAAACAAATCAAGAACCTAAAAACCAAATCTAGAGTCATGATAGTACGAGCGTTTGATGAAACAAACACCGACGTTGAAAAGATGAACTGGGAATAGTTCAAGGAGATTTTCTATGACAAGTCCTTGGGTATACCAACTTAGTCAAAATCAAACTATTTACTAGAAATACCTGACAAAATGATGCACAAGTGAATGTGTATAAATTTCAAGGACGAAATTCTTTTAAGGAGGGTAGGTTGTAATAACCCAGAATTTTGTCAAATAATTAAAACTAAATAAGTTTAATGAAATTAAATGAAATAAGTTAAGTGAGGTAATTTCAAAGATTTTAAGAAATCTTTAGGTGCAAATTATGGATTGGCAAATGAAAAATAATATGTTATAGAGATATAATAACATAAAAATTTTAATACAAAAATCGTACATATTTCGATATAGAAAAGTTACCCAAAAATGAAAAATAATATGAAATAGATGAAATATTGAGGTATAAAAATATATAAAAGAAATAAAAATAAGAAACCTCATTAAAAAAAACCTATTATATACCAATTTCAAGAAAATTGGTTAATTCACATAGTCACTCAAAAAATAGAAAGTTGGCAAGAAAAAAAATAATAGGTATAAAATAAATTAGGCAAATAAAGCCTTAATTTGATATTTAAATAAAAAATGTCAAATAAGTAGAGTTAATTATAAAAAAAATGACATTTAAGTAGGTCTCTAAAAAATAAAAAATAAATAAAAATTTAAGGAATTACTTTCATTTCTTAAAAAATATTTAATACACAATTTGGGCATAATTTTAATTTGTAGCCTATTTGAAAAAAATAAAATAAAAAATAATAGTGTAAAAATATAAGATGAAAATAAAAAATCCTATTTCAAGGTTTATTAAATTTATTAAACAAAGATTAGTAAAATTATTTAGTATATTAAATAATTAAATAATCAGTAGATTTATTTAATAAATTAAACTATATTATTAGTAAGTAATTTAATCAGTACGTGTAATTTAATATTAAACTATATTATGTGAAAACTTAGCTGTAATTTATTGTGTAGCTTAAATGAATATATATATATATAAGAACATAGAAATGAAAATTTTATTAGTCACATTATTTAATAAATCTTGATTAGCAAGTTATATATTTATGAGTTACAAAAGTAAAAGTGAGAAATATTATTAATCAATTGTTTAAGTAAATCATCTAATTAGCTAGTTGATTTGGATTTAATACATCACAAAAAAATGACAACAAAATATATAAAAGTTACAATTTAATTGTACAATTGAAATAGAATAGAAATATAAATTAGAAACTAGAAAATTTTCAGAAAATTTGGATAATATAAATAACAAGAAATTCATATACTGAAAATAAACAAAATCTCAAAATAAAATATAGGAGTATTAGCAAGTTTATATTATATAGATATAGGAAAAAAATTAAAATATATGGATTGCAAAAAATTAGCAATTAAATATGTGTATAAATATGACTTATATTAGTAAATATAGTGAGCAAGAAAAAAAAACAAAATAAAATATGGACACACCGCCTGAAATATACATATATAGGAATAATTACATATATGGATCGCTTTTTAAAAAAAAAAAGAATAAAAAAAAGTGGCACACCAAACGAAAAGAAAAGAAAATAATAATAATAAAATAAAATAAACTTTAAATAATTGATCTTGCTAACTTATATGCAAGAAAAAATTGAAAAGTTGTCTTTGAACTTGCCATCCAAAGTTACCAATTTTCACTCTCCCAAACTCTATATGTAGGGGCCCTGTGCTCACAATCCTTTCATCCCAACAAGAACCGATACATCCTTCTTGCTCTTTCTCCCTCTCTGCCTCCCTCTTGGTATTCTTTTTCTCTTTAGGGTTGTCCTAAACAACAATTGGGGTGGAAGTAACAGAGTATTGCAGAAATTTTGTAACAGTCTGAGTTGAAGTAACGAAGTGCTGCTGGATTTTAAAAGTGTGCAGAAGAGATTTATTTAAGGTGGAAGTGATTTTTCAAACCCCTATTTTACTTATTTAGTTTAATACCATATTCATGCATATTTAATTTTAGTTTGGTGTACTTATTATGTTTGAATAACATGTTTTATTTATTTATTTAAAAAATATATTTCAGATTTGCATTTATACCATGAAATCAAGTCATGATTAGATTATACATGTTTAGATTTATTTTAAAACATGATGCATACTAAGTGTTTATTTTCATGCTTTGAATGTTTATATGTTAAAATTATTTTTTTATTTATTTTTCTTGAGCATGATTTATTTATGATTCATAATTATGAGATTTAATGAAAGATAAGAATCACGTACTGTCACAGTGAACATGAGGGTCACCGTAGGTGTTCTTTACATGTGATTAGCTCACATGGGTGATGTCCCAAAATACTTAGAATATGGGTTAGGCCTTAAGTCCAATGAAATTTGACAAAAAAATATCTTTTCACTCAAGGGAGGTATTTTGATAAAGAACATCAAGGGTTTTGAAACCCTTTCAGTCTAATTTACAACTATAAACAAAAATGTTGTTTGAAACTGTTGCTTACTTTATGTGCACACTTTTAAATAGATAAAGAGATGCAAAAATGCATTCTTTAGATGGTAAAGTAATAATATGCAACATGAATAAACCCTGGACATAAAACAAATAATGCAACAAATTATAAGTTTAACTAGGAAAACTAATGTAGTATATTCAACAAGTAATAAATTTGGGGAGACCCATGGTCGAACCATAAGGATTGGGCTAAATTTCTAAAACTAAGTTTTTCTACATATAATAAAATAAGAAAAATGAAAATGAGATGAGATAATGATAATATTTTGATAATGTAAGAATAACAATAAGATGGAAGAGTTAGGGCATCAGAGTAGGCCCAATCATTTCCTCTCTTAGTCCTTCTTGAGTAAAATAATTAAGGATAGAAATAACTAAAGAGTTATTCTACCTACGATAATGAATCTTTAAGCTCAAATGTATTAAAAAGTAGTGTTCTCCCAAAAGAGGTATTTATAATAAAAAGCAAAGTAGAATTAAATTTCTAATATGTGTAAATGCAAAATGTGAATTCTAAACATGTGAAATACATGATATAACACATTAAAGAAAACTACAAAAATGTCACATTAAGATAGAAATGAAATACCTCAATCTTTCATTAGATTTTGTAAAATCAACTATACAAAATATATGATATAATGTATGAAGTTTAATACAAAACTTAAAAAAAGTATGAGAGAACACATGTTAAGTAAAATAGAAGTATAACCCAAGAATTTCCAAGAGAAGAGTGAAGAGGGCTTCCTCTTAGCCCCAACAAAGACTTAGCCTTCTATTAACTTGAAGACTAATGAAAAACAAAATAAAAGAAATAAAGAATGAAAAAATAAAAAGTGAAAAAAACTCTAATGTGATTAAGGGAGAAAATGAAAAATGAGATGCTCCTCAAGTGTGAATTTGAGGGGTTTATATAGATATTCCAAGGAGATGATGGACCAATAGGAAATGGTCTAAAGGTAATGTGGATGAATGGTACAAGTAGCCCATGCTCTACTTACCCTTCTTGTGTAAGATGGTGAGAAATTCAAATGAAAGGTACTATATGACTATGCATAGTAACAAGCATGGGAAAGGGTGACCAATGTAAGTGAAGGACAATGATAGTGTATAAGAAAGACTTTTCCTAATGATGATTATGTGAAAAAAGAGAAATAAGATGGGCTAAGACTAAGCTAAAAGCGAAAATGCGTCATGTAGGTTCTTGGGAATACTACTTGACTAGTCACTATCAACATTGGGTCTCTCATAAATTTGAACTTATCCATTAGATTATTCTCGGGATCCACAATAAGGAAAAGGTAGATGATGAAGATGTCTTCATATGTCTTGAGATTCCTCCAATTCCATCTTGACCATTTATGTTTCTCGAGATTGCAAGTACTTCACTTTAATGATGGATGAATGAGATAGTGCCAAGTGTCATGAATCTAAGTGGGGTGGTGCCTTAGCAAAAATTGATGATCTCGAGGCTCATAAGTTCACATGCTCCATTGTCATTAATCTTTCATTATCTCTATTCCAACAATTAAAATAATATCGCGTAATGAGTAATTAATTATAATTAATTTATATAATGCATGTGACTTAATATTGATATATTAACCTTGTTGAAAATATATGAATTTATATAAAAAGAAGCTAAATATATTTTATAATTAATTACTAAATAATGAACCTTAAAATATGATAATGTTCAATTATAAGATAATAAATTTAGTGTCAAAATGAGCATTATCAGAAGCGCATAATGATTTACAAGTGTTTGAATTTGAATGTGTTATTAATGCTGAATTAGTAATTTAATGGTTTCGAAAAAGATCCACTGAGCTATGTGCTCACCTCTTCTTTTTATTTTTTAAAAAATTAAATTACACGAAAATCATGAATATTAGTTAAATTCCTTTTTTAGAAAGTTTTTAATTTCTATGTAAGGGCATGTTGCCCAAGTTTTGAATTTTCCACTATAATAGTTTTTCTTCAAGATTGAATTATGTAATCAATTTCATTCAATTAATAGAGTTATAAATTTCTTTTATTTCTTGCATTATTGCCTTATTAAATTCCTAAATTTGAGTTATGTACTCTTACATACAAATAAAGTATGAAATAATTGAAATAGAATGTCAAGTTATGTACTTGTAAAGTAACACCGGCCCGGCCCGCCTTGTGGTAAAGTCCAAATTAAAAGTCTCAAGGGTTGGGGTGTTATAAGCATAGTATCAGAGCCAACCCTGAGTGTAACGAGTGTGCATCTCGAGGATGAGATGGGCGCAAAGGGGGGTGGATAAATAATTCTACATCGGCCGGACCTAAGGGGGGATGCCTAGTTCATGAGTGCGCTTGGGTAACGACCTTATGACGAGGACTTTTGGGTATGAGCTGGGCTCACATGCCAGGAACAAAGCCCCTACGCTGGTCGTGTCTGACGAGGGAAAATATCATCATTGTGGGGCCCGGGGTGTTACAGTTGAGCCCCATAGATTTGAATGAGTAAGCTCAAAAGGTTTAGAGGCTCTTGAATTTGATAAAAACAAAAGGCTATTTACAACTTTTAGCTAGTTGTAACACCCCCAGCTCCCGTTCTTTCTCTATCACATACGTCATAAGTGACGTGGTTGTCTCGTAGCTTGAGACGTCATTTCTTCTGAGTGCAGTCAGTCCTGCTTTCTATCTGAGAACTGGGGATATTACTTTTTCTTTTCCTCATTTATCTGTTAGTTTCAACAGTTCATATCCAAGGGATAAAATATAAATACAATAATCTGAAAACATTGCTTCATTATCAGAGTTATGAATAATTTTGTGGGCTCTATAAAAATCTTTTAATAATACAATTATTACTGACATTTGACATAATCAAACCCTACAATACACATCATTTTCTACTATCTCGTACACTGTCATTAATTTACATTGTTCTGCAGAGGCATCGTCTTCAATAATTTCCTGAAAAAAATGATTGGGTGAGCTCAAGAGCCCAGTGGATTATACACAGTACATCCACAGCATTATTTAAACTAAACATTGAACATGCAAACACTTATCATCCACTAGGCGTTTCAAACATTTATTTATTAACAGTTGTCAATTATACCAAAAGGAATTAACCTCTGTGTTCCAGATCTTGGGAGAGAGATCATATCTGAAACTCAAACCCTTCTCTGGGATCATTTCTGAAACCAGTTCTTTCTGGTGTCAATAATGACAACCAGTTCTAATTCTACATGGAACACACACGAAGACATTCGTCCTCGCGCCGGTACGTGATTAAAATCTTTATTAATCTTCTTTTTGTGAACAGAGCATAATAAAATAAATATTTCATCAACAATTAAACATTACATCAGCATGACATCATAAATCAATATTTTCATCAAATAAAAACAATGACTGTCGATTTCTGATGTAGAAGATCGTACAAGACGCAACTACAGAGCATACTCTCTCGGTCATAAATAATTAAAAATAAAAGAAAATCTTTCACAACATTAAATCAATAACCATGCATAATTCTAGATATTTAAACAATACAAACATCACATATTCAGCATTAAAAATTCAAATAATACTAAAGAGTAGAGTAATCACTTCCACCTCAGTAGTATTTTTTCTAAATCCTTGCGGTATTATCTCAACTTGTTTCGAGGCTTTGACCAACAGTCTTCAGGATCTACGTTTCGAAAATGTAATTTAATCGATGTCCATGAACAGTACCGTATGAACAGTACCATATATATGAACAGTGCCAAATAGTAACATTAAACATTACCGTATGAACAGTACCGTATATATGAACAGTAACTATATATGTGTACTGAAATGAACAACAACATCTCCCAACATAAATAAATATTAGAGCAGAGTGATTATACCTGCTTTGATCAGAAACACCCTCCAATTGCTTCAAAAGAGGCACTCAACAGTAGATCTTCACGATTGCTATACAGAAATTGGGGTTTTTCCCTTCTTACTACTATATTTGCTGTCTAAAACAGCTAAAGAACAAGAGAAGAGAATAAAGTAAGCGAAGAAATTCTTTCTTTCTGCTGGAATGAATTTTCAGAATGAGGGGGGGTTTATATAGATTTTTCTGGCAAAAAAAGACGAAACTGCACAGTTGCAAATAGTTGTTACTGTGGCTACAGTACTTGTTACTGTAGCTATAGTAATCTGCCGAATCTAATTTTGTCTGCCGACAAAATAGTGACCGTATTTGTGCACAGTAACCGTGTATTTGAATAGTAACAATAAATTTTTTTTAATTGTAATTCAAATTTCGGGTGTTACAACACTAAAATTAAAGGTATTACACTAGTCTACAAGAATGACAATGTGATAAACATGAACTGTTACAAGAATCGACTTACATGTGCTTGCAAGCTTATTATAAATCAAAGAAGATGACCTAAACGTGAGTGCCAAAGAAAAGCCTTAAGAGAGGAATGCACCAAGTGAGTGGATGGTAAAAACTAATGAACTGAAGAAGCAGATTGAGATAAAGTAATAAGTGCAACCTTGTATAAGTCATGTTCAAGCAGTCCTCATAGAAGAATTTGGTTCGTCATACATCCTTCACAAGGAAATAAGAGGAGTAAAATTCAACAAAAATATTATTATCTTCACATAGCTTTGTAACACTGATGAGTTGCTTTAAAATTGAAGGAATATGAAGGACATACTTTAATTGAAGGGAACAATTTGAAGATGATAAAGAGACTATGCTAGTATTTAATATTGGAATTGGCATACCATTGGCCTCCATCACATTGTCATTGCCTGTGAACAGTGTTGGTTAGTGAAGTGCATTGAAGTCCGGAGCGAGGTGATGTGTTGCTCCTAAATCCATGAGCCAAGAAGAGTCACATGAGGAGATGGCTGGTGGAGTGACGATGTTTAAGAAGGTAGTTGCAAGTTGCACTTGAGCATTAATTTGAGGGTGAGGGAGTGCTTGATAGGTCAGATTCATTTGGTAAAAACAGGTTAAGGCAGTGTGGCCAATTCTTTTGCATATTTGATACTTTGGTTTGGATTTAAAAGGGTGCCAATTGTTAGGAGTGTTAAGTTGAGACCTGCTGAGAATGTTAGTCAGTTGTAATGATGGTGTTAATAAGGATGAAGCTAGAGTATAAGGACGAGAGTGAGATTGAGGATAAGGTGCATGAAAATGTGTATGAAGGGGAGGGGCAACATAGATATGGGTTTGTGGAAAATTGAGTTTATCAATGGAGTTTTGTATGAGCAAGCATTGGTCATAGCTTATGAATTGGCTATGAGATTCTTCCAAAGTTGGTCGCACAAGGGGCGACTGTGATGAGGTGACGAGAAGATTATACTCTAATTTGAGTGCCTCATAAAAGTAACAAAGTTGATCCTTCAATGGCATAGGCTCTCCAATGGAGATCAATTAGTCGATTACTGATTTTAGTTTTAGCAAGTATTCATCTGCAGTCATACCGTCCTTCTTGATGTTATGAAGTTTCATCTTCAGTTCAACAATACGAGAGTGAGAGGATGCCTCATATGTTTTGCTAGAACATACCAGATCTCGGTTGCAATGGTGAATGTTACAATCTGACTTAACATTGATTCAGTTAAAGATGTGTAAATCCAACTCACGATGAGTTGGTTGTAGCGTTTCCAATTGTTAAACTCATGATTAGTGATGGTTTGTTGGGAATTAGTGAAGCGAGGAGGAGAAGGTTTGTTGATGTTAAGATATTCCTCCAAACCATTTGCAATGATAACATTGAGAAGTTGGTTCTTCCATAAGAGAAAGTTGTTACAATCAAGCTCGATAGAAAATGGCTGGCTTAAGGCTAACAATTTCATTGGACCATTGATTTGTAACTTCCATCAAACTAGGCTCTGATACCATAAAAGATTTTTGTATAAGTATTAGAAAAACGAATAGAAATGGAAACAAGAAAGAGAAAGAGGTAGAAGGGAAGAAGAAAAAGAAGAAGAAGAGAAGGAGCTACAACTGTGACGTAATGCACACCTTGAATTTAATTGATTGTTAATTTACAATGATAAATGCATAGATTATCTATAGCCAAGTTTGTTACAAAATTAGTTTGTCATTCATTCGGCCAAGTGCAGGTGGTGACAGTTGAAGCATAATAGTTTGTCCATGTAATGTTGTTAGACATACTCTGCTCTAGTGCTCTGTTTTGTTGTGGCTGGAGAATATGATTAAATATTATTATTAGGCTTCTTTTATTTGAGGAGAATTGTGATTAGAATCCTAGATGAAGTTTGACTGTCTCCTATGGTTAGATATAAGGAATGGGATGTAGTCAAGCTGTTTGGTAATACTTACCAAAGAAGCTTCAAAATTTTTGAATATTGACTCATTCCTTGCTTTCCATATTGATCACGTTGTGATTGCCACAATACTGAGCTCTTGCATCTTATCTTCTACCTAGGCTACAAGATTAAGCAAAAACTTTCAAAACTCCTTAAAGGAATCTCCTTGAACATTAGAAGACAATAATGCAATTGGAGAAGAAAACCAAATGCAATGAGAAACAAAGACATTCCAAAAAAAAAATGCTTGAAAGACTCTAATGTTTGATTTGCAATATGAGCAAAACAGATCCATTAGGACAACTTTCAGAACTCCTTAAAGGAATCTCCTTGAACATTAGAAGACAATAATGCAATTGGAGAAGAAAACCAAATGCAATGAGAAACAAAGACATTCCAAAAAAAATGCTTGAAAGACTCTAATGTTTGATTCACAATATGAGCAAAATAGATCCATTAGGACACCTTTCTTGATGAGATTGTTTTTTAGAGGGAGAAAATCTTTGATAGATTTCCATAAAAATAATTTAACTTTGTTGACTATAGGTAATTTCCAGATGATATGAAATTCTTTACCGAATTCTTCCTTCTCCTATTGGAAGATCAATAGATTTTGGACCTAATAAGCTATATTCTACAAGTCTTTGTGTCCTAATTTCACTAAGTATTGGTTTGTTTTGAAGAAACACCATATCAGTTTGTCTATACCAAGATTGGAGCAATTATTCATTTATTCTAAGAACATGATTGGGTGTGGATTGGATCACTTACCTTGTGAAGGAAGGCCACTGGTTTGAAAGTCACTCTAAACGTATAAGATCTTGCGATCCAAGGATCATCCTATATATTAATAGATTCCTCATTCCTTTCCATCTTGCATCGTAAGCCCTTCTGAAGGATCTCTCTTCCTGCCAAGATGCTCCTTCAACCTC
Source organism: Tinospora cordifolia (assembly GCA_030144865.1). Taxonomy (NCBI): domain Eukaryota; kingdom Viridiplantae; phylum Streptophyta; class Magnoliopsida; order Ranunculales; family Menispermaceae; genus Tinospora; species Tinospora cordifolia. Next base: position 2,626 of record JAJIYU010005904.1, on the reverse strand, counting down.
ATGAGGGCCTTCTTCCCAATTTTGCTTCTAAAAAGGATGAGTGGGAAAAGTATTTTTCTTTAAGTAAAACTGCTAGCAAACTACCTCCTCTCTAACCTATTTTAGCTAACAAGACCTTACTAAAGATTTTTAGGCTCCTAGAACCAACCCCTCCAAGGTGCTTCAGCTTACACAGATAATTATTCTCTCCCTCTTTACCTTGTTATATGCTAGGGCACTTTATATATGAGATGATGTTGGGAGTTATGGGTTGCTCTTCCTAGGGTTTGTTGTTAGTTTTGTTTCTAAGTTAGCACGTTGCTTGTTTCCTTGTGGCTTATTGTGGCCAATGGCTTTGTTAGCTACTTGTGCGTTGTATTGTAATTTTTTTCAACTGCTTGTGCGTTGTATTGTAATTGAGCTTCCAAGGATTGCATATACTGGGTTTTTCAACCCCAATCAATCAATTAAATATGAGGCAAAATTATTCAAATAATAAATTAAGCAATCATACAAACAATTTAGCATAGTTTAGTTATTTGATATCTATTTCATGATAGAGAAATTAATTATACTAAAAAGATTACAAAGATCATATTTTAGCACTTACTTTTTGTCACACACTTTATTATTTGTAATCTTTTAGTATATAACCTGATATTTATTTATTCTCAAATACTTCAATTTAATTTATTCAACTCTTATGTAAAATAAACATTAATCAAACTTATAGTTACAACACAAATATTAAAATTATAAATTTAATACAATTAAAAACTATAAAAAAATTTTAAAAAAAATTAAAAATTAACACATTTTTTATTATTAATTTGAGCCAAAATTCCAACAGCATAAGTAGAGTTTTCTTGTAGCTGTATCCTCCAATGAATTTGTACACTTCTCGTGTACTCAAGCAAATTACTTGGGCGAGATGAATCTCCTCCTTCCTCTTGATAGTCCCAGATTTGACTACCAAAAATAATAAATAATAGTCCTGTTACAATACTGTAGATAAATAGTACACCGACATGGACAAGTACACGTGGCAAATGGAAAAAGAATTTTTTTAAAAAAAGGCAGGAGTAATTAGTTTTGTTTAATTCTCCATTTATATTTTATATGTTATTATAATGAAAGCAACACAAGTAAGGACGGAGACATGATTGCTACAGTCTATAAAATAATATGCCTTTGGATTTTCTTGCCCATCGCTAGCATTCTGTCTCTGTCAGCGTGGCAATTTTCATTAAGAATAAAACAAAAAGCACTGACCACTGATGCTGATGTCAAGCTCAAGCTTCTCTCTCCTCGGGATACGATGCATTCCACGTGGGCATTACTAATTAAAGAAGTGGAGATATTTAATTTGTGTACAGTTTTCTTATCCAGAAATTTTTTAATTGAGATTTTAAAAATTAGTTACAAATTAAAATTAATTAATGTATATTTTTTTTTATATAAACTCTTACAAAAAGTGTCCATGAAAATTTAAAATTTATATGAAAATATAAAATTTGAATAAATTTAATTAAAAGTTATAATTTATCTGTGGCAAATTATTTCTATTTTTTATGCATGTAAATAATAAGCTGAACTATATTAAATGTTTATGTTCTTGCGATGTGAGTTTGTTTGTATTGTTTCATATCCTTGCATATGAAAAAAAAATTAAAAATATATAAATTTTTAAAAGTGAGAAAACAAATTTGTTTCTGAAAATCTCAAATTTGTGAATCTAAATATATAAATTACAAACTAAGAAAATGGGCCTCTCACTAAAGTGATATAAAAATTGCATCACATGTACATTAACATAAAAGGGCGTCCATTGACAATTCTTGCTAACAGTACCTTTGATTAGGCAATAAAAGGTCGTATGCATTGCTAAAAGAAATTTGTTTCCTTTGTTAGATAATACTAATAATAATGTAAAGAAAATAATTATAAAAAGAATAAAAAAATTAAAACAGAGGCTTACGAGAACAATATCCTAAGACAGAATTTGTTCTCTTCTCGAGTGCTTGAAGACTATGGAATCTATCTCACAAGATACAACTATTCAAATCGAATTACAACACCAAAATTCGATTTCTGTCAAACTAAAATTAATCAAAATTTATGGAATTTCTTCTTTGTTGATCAAGATACTCTTTTTTGTAAAAAAAAAAAATATGTATTATATATTAAATTAGAAAATGTGTGTTTGAATTGGTACGAATTTTCAAACAGTCACCAAACTAATTAACAGTCAAAAATTGCCCAAAACTATCTTAAGACAGTTAATGACAGTTTTAATTCAAAAATTTAAATTTAAAAAATAAAATAAGGGCTTAATGAATCAAATAATGTATTTTCAATTATATCCATGAATATGGGCCCAAGATGGGCCCATTGTACCACCCCTAGCTCCCGTTCTTTCTCACACACGTCATAGGTGACGTGGTTGTCTCGTAGCTTGAGACGTCATTTCTTCTGAGTGCAGTCAGTCCTGCTTTCTATCTGAGAATTGGGGATATTACTTTTTCTTTTTCTCATTTATCTGTTAGTTTCAACAGTTCATATCTAAGGGATAAAATTTAAATACAATAATCTGAAAACATTGCTTCATTATCAGAGTTATGAATAATTTTGTGGGCTCCATAAACAT
>JAJIYU010005903.1:0-21574 GCA_030144865.1 Tinospora cordifolia | reverse complement strand
TTTGAATTGAAATAATGATTTAGATGTTTAGAAAGATCCACTGGGCTATGTGCTCACCCTTCCTTCTATTTTTTAGGTAATTGATTTACATGAAGACCATGAAAATTAGTTAGGTTTTTTTATTTAAAAAGTTTTTAATTTTTATGTAAGGGCATGTTGCCCAAGTTTTAAGACTTCCGCTGTAATAGTTTTTTTTTAATCAAATTATGTACTCAATTTTATTTAATTAATTGTGTTTATGAATTTCAGTTATTTCTTTTATTATTTCCTTATTAAATTCCTAAATTTAAGTCATGTACTATTAAATACGATCAAGGCATAAAATAATTGAAATAGAAAGAAAGTCAAGTATGTGTCACTTGTAAAGTAACACCGACCCGGCCCGCCATTTGGTTTAAACCACCGTCAAGAGAATGGTAGCCGTGTCCAATGCTTAAAGATACGGGGGTTCGGGTGTTACATGGACAGTCGAAGCTAGGTGTGCCTGTCCATCCTCGATAGCAAACACTCGACCCTGATTTTGTCTGCCCTATTGTTGTTGTTGTTGGGGTTGCCTCTGTTGTAGCTGTTACTGTCCACCTTGGTTTCTCTACTAACCATTATTTTGCCCTTGAATATGTCTTTGTAGTCCATGGTTCTGTAGTTCATAGTTGTAACATGTTCCTTCTCTCCGAGCATACTGCTTATCAACTTTGCTTTGGGCCTGTTGCTTCTGAGGTTGATTTTGATTTTGTTTCTTTTGGTTCCCTTGGAACACTTTGCCATTGCTCGGTCTCTTGCCTTTGTTTCTCAACTTCTACTTGAAGTTGATCTCTCGTTCCATCAATAGAGTTTTCTCCACTACTTCTCTATAAGTCCGCAGACCCATTCGGTTCACCACTCTACAAATCTCAATCTTCGAGCCTTTTGCGAATCTGTGGGCCTTCATTTTTTTGTCCCTGATCAGTTCAGGTGCGAATTTGGCCGATTCAGTGAACTTGACCTCATACTCAGATACCGTCATGTCTTTCTGAGTCAACCTGATGAACTCAAACTCCATCTGCACTTGGGTAGCTTCTAGAAAGAATTTTTCATAAAATATCTCTCTGAATTCTTCCCAGTTCATGTGTTAAACGTCGGCGTTCAGATCTACCTTCAGCATTTGCTACCAACCCCTAGCTGGTCCCTTAAATGGATGTGTAACCAGAGTAACTCTCCAGGGTCCTATTGCCCTTAACACGTCTAGGTGTTCATCTAACTCTTAGTACCAATGATCTGTAGCCATGGTGTCAGATGTACCATCAAATTAGGACGGGCAGAGTTTTTGTAACTCAATCAAAATCGCCCTCTATTCCTTGACCTCAATTTCTTCCTACACTCTCTGACAGACTGAAACCTTTGACAAGGCGTTGGTTGTTGTATCGGTATCTACTCCTAGGGTGGGGCCTGTATCTACGGTTATGGTGCCGCCTGTGCCTACATCTGTAGCAATGACAATAGTCTCATGATTTGCTTTGTGACTCGTCTAGTAATCTCATCTTGGAATTCTGGAGTCAACACAACCCCAACCTGAACCTTAGTCTGGTTAACCTGTGCCCTCTACCCCGATGGTTCAGTCTCGTCGAATGTGGCAATCCTAGCTGCTTATCTCTTGGATCCCACCATTTATCTACAAGTAACGATCTATTTAGTTGTTATAAACTTATTGGAAAAATTCCATGTACATACTAAGAGCATTTATTTCCATCGTACTAGCATGACTCTAAATTCATGTCACTAAGTTCTCATTTGTTCAATGGAATATTGGTTTATGATTCTAAGTCCATAGTTAGTGTGTTTTAAAGTATCTTTCTCTTGGTACAAGATTTTGGGCTCAAATTTAAATTTTTATGGCATACACATTTCAAATGCATAATCAAGCACGCAAGTAAAGCATACACACATATCATCACAAACAACATGCTAGCATAGAGAGATTCCAAGCTTCCACCTATGCCTCTAGGTTCAAGCATCTCATATTGCTCTTGCCCATCGATATAAACTTCCACTTATTGGTCTCACTACACCCAAACAATTTCGCAAGTATCTTGATGTCCAAGGCTTTCCAAACCTTACTGCACTTGACCGTTCCATACCAACCGAGCATAGGGAAACAAGTTCGTCCAAAGCCACCAATCACTCACCAAACATGGTCTATCTTCTCTGAATCTAGGACTCCTCCATATCCCTGAATTCCTATGCATCCCATACCACATAAAAACTAATGATACAGGATCCTCCCGAACTCGTGTCCTGACCAATCAAGTGTTTCGTTTCACATGTTATCAATCTCTAGCTTATGCCCTAAAAGCTTTTATTCATGATCCACTGCGCAACGTTGACACCCAAGCTATACCTAAAGTATTTCCTTAGACCTAAGTATGCAATGTCTCTACTGAGCAGCTCCTCCATGGGACTGACAGTTCATAGTTTATGCTCTAGATTCTAGTCCAATGACTTACTGATTAAGCCACAAACTGAAGAACTAACTAAGCTACCGACTCAGCTCTATGTGAGCATCTCACTAGACTTGTACCACCTTTCGCCTTAGTCTGGACTTTTTTTGGTAAGTTATTGATTGCACTCTCTCCTAGTGAGCTACTGACTGAACTCTTCCCAACGAGCTACTAACTGAGCTCTAATACCACCTTTGTAACACCCCAGCCCCTGAATCCTGTCACACATATGCCCTTGACTGGGCATCTTCATCTCTCACCTCAAGACAGAATCATGCGGTCACTCCCGCCATCAATATTTGGAGACCAAGATGTTACTTTCATATTCTTTCCTTTCTCATACCATCCCAATACCATATTAGAGTGCAACAACATAAAAAATACTATCATGCATGATTTAAAGTAGCGATGACATGTCTAAAAATAATAACAGTAATATTATTGAGCTTTGAGATAAATAAAATACTCAGACCCTGTGCCTAAGTTCGAATGAGTTAAATAAAACAAATACTTGGTCCCATGGCCTAGTTTAATAAATGAAACATGAATCAAATGTGGGTCCCATGCCCTACAACTAAAAATAGTAAATGTTCTATTAATTCCTAATCATCCTCAATAGTGATGACATAAATACTACAAAATTTATTTCTGTCGCTTATCAGTACACATGTCTTCAAAGGTTACCTAAAAAGATATTAGTGGGGATGAACTCAAGAGCCCAGTGGATCTTATACAAAATGTCTCGAGCATTATAATAGTCAAAATACAAACATGCAAATATTTGTAATACATTATGCATTTCAATGATTTAATTATTTAAGTTAATGTTAAGACCAAAAAGAATTCTTCCTCAATACTTCAACTTAGGTTCAGAGTATTCAATGTAATGTCCTAAGGCCTAGTACACACTCAAAACCTTATCTCGGGGTTAATGTCTCACTTAATCATCAAACTAGGGAGTGAAGTCTCACTTTGACTCATAGTCCCATTTCAAACATAGACCTGCTTAATGCTAGGAATACCCACAATGATGTTGGACCTAACCACAGTATGCTCTAAATGACGCCAATACATAGTTCATTCACTTAATCATCTTAAATTAGTGATCACAAGCATTTCACAACTTCAATATCCAACATACATGGCAAAGGATATAAATAAAAAACTCATCATGCTTATAGTCACATCAAACATGCTATTCATTACATTGCATGCATGGCATGAATTCTTAATTGCAATAAAAATTCATATAAGGCATTGCATGTTATGAATCCACAAAAAGGCAACCAAGCATTCATATAAGATGTATACATTCATAGCATGCTTCTAAACAATAAATAATGGTAAACACATAGTCACGTTTCATATTAAAACCATAATAATACTAAAGATATTCAGGTATTCACTTTCACCCATTTCTTTGTTTGATCCCTTTTGATTTCTGCCTCGTTATCTCCAATTCCTCAAGGTTTCAACATTTAAGATTTATAAGTTTAGTACTTGTATTACTTTCGATGTTCAAGACTCAATATTTAACAATAAAGGTTTGTGGTGTACACAATAGGCATAAAGGAGTGATTAGTATGTGTTTCAACCCCTAATGTCCACAATTTTCTATACCTTGATCTTAAGCTTTAAAATAAGTATTTGAATGGGATGAAGAGATTATACCTAGTTTTTGGTTGTTGCCTCCTCTGACAGAGTACCCTAGATACATTCACGATGTTGCTGATATTCTTGCAACACTCTTTTGGCACAAATTTGGGGTTTTAGCACATGATATGTGGTTTAACGTTTGTAGCTATCAATAGTAGCACATAAAATAGGTTAGAACAGAACAAAAATGACCATTAAAGAGAAATAGTTTGGACGTGAAATGGTTTAGAACAAATCAAAACAACCATAAAAGGAAAACGGTTTATAGATCACTTACACTAATTCCAAACTCTGCACAGTTCTCCCATTTTTGTTGGAAGACTACTTGGAAGGGGATGACCAGTTGAATTCAACCTAGAGCACGCAAAAGAGGAACAATGGTTGTAAGGATAGCTAGGGTTTATCGTTGCATTTACGGTTTCCTGCGATAGTGAAGATGGATATGTTGCGAATGAGTTTAAGGTTTTTTGCTAGAGTTGTGAATGAGTCTATCATTAGGGTTTTGCAACACAATATATATTTATGAACGAATGAGATTTAGGGTTTTATGTGCGTCATCAACCTTTCACTTCGAATTTTAATCAAAGGACCGTGGTTGTATGTCCTTCTCAAGATTTACAAGTTTTTCATCGTAGGACTGCGGTCCTCCTGATCCAAGACCACGGTCCTCTTGACCTAGGACCGCAGTCTTCACAAGACCTTCTATTTATGAAAATTGGGATGTAGGATTATGGTTTCTCCACACAGGACCGCATTCCCATGGCTATTGCCCCCTTTGACGCAAAACTGCGATCCCAATTGGGGGACCACAGTCCTTGTGCGCAACATTTCTTATGTTGTTTGTTTGTTTGTTCACTAATTTGTATTTGTTTCTAAATTGGGTTGTTACAAGTTAGTATGCTTACCCTATTCAACTCCTTCTATAAGACTTGTGAGCCACTTATCTTGCTTTTGTTCATCCTTAATCTACTGTAAAAGTTGGCATGTCATGTTGTAAAGGTAAACTTGCTTCTTATTTGAAGCCACACCTCAGTTGTAATCCTCAATTAACTTATATGTCTGACCCTTTTCCTCCTATTGTTTGTTGAATTTTTTACTCAAGGCATTAACTACAACATTAGCCTTCCTTGGATGGTATTGTAGTTGGAAATCATGGTCCTTAAAGAACTTCATCCATTTTCGTTGCTTGAGGTTTAACTCTTCCTAGATGTAGATGTATTTCAAACTTTTGTGATCTAAAAATAGATTAAACTTTTCTCCATAGAAGTAATGTCTCCAAATCTTTAGGGCAAATACAATGGCGACCAACTCTAAGTCATCGATTGAGTAATTTTGCTCATAGATCTTAAGTAGTCTTAAGGTGTATGCAACAACCTTTTCTCCTTGTATCAAGACTACACCCAATCCGTTCTGTGAGGCATCCATATACAAAACATTCTCAACGCCATGTGTAGGAGTGACTAAGATGGAGCTCATAATCAATCTCATCTTCAGTTTTTGGAAAGATTGTTCACACTTTTCATCTCAACTAAACTTTACTTCCTTTCTAGTCCATTTGGTCATGGGTTTGGCCAACTTGAAAAAATCTCCGATGAACCTTCGATAACGTCTAGCTAGGCTTAAGAAACTTCTGATCTCTGTAACTTTTTTAGGTTACTTCCAATCCATAACAACTTTCACCTTCTCATGGTTTACAGAAATGCCCTCTACTAATATTACATGGCAAAGGAACTTGATTATCTTCATCTAAAATTCGCACTTGCTAAACTTGGCATACAACTAGTTTCTCTTAAGAGTCTCCAACACAATCCTCAAGTACTTTATAAGTTCAACTTTTGATTTAGAGTAAATCAAGATGTCATCTACGAGTACCACAACAAATTGGTCAAAGTATTACTGAAACACTCAGTTCATTAGACCCATGAATGATGTTGGCGTATTGGTCAAACCAAATGGCATCACCATGAATTCATCGTGTCCATACCATGTCCTGAAAGTCGTCTTGTGTATATCTGACTCTCAAATTCTCAGTTGGTGATATCCTGACCTATGATCAATCTTAGATAAATGAGTGGCTACTCTCAATTGATTAAATATGTCATCTTTCCTTGGTAGGGGGTTTCTTGTTCTTTACTATTGCCTAATTCAGTTTTTGATAGTTAACACATCGTCTCATGGACCCATCTTTCTTCTTCATAGTACCATAGCTCCTCATGCTGATTCCCTTGGCCTGATGAATCTTTTCTCTCAAAGCTTGTCTAGCTGAGTCTTGATCAGCTTTATAGGTGCCATTTTATAGAGAAGTATGGATATGGGGTTGGTTCCAGTGTGAACTTCAATCTTAAATTCTACTTCTCTAGTAGGTGGTAGTCTGAGTAAGTCATCTAGAAACACATCTTCATATTCTCGAACTACTTCTAAGTCCTGGATCCTTCTTTATTCTTCTTGGTTCTCCTTAGAGGGTTTCTTAAGTTCATTTTTCTACATTTAGAGTCATAGGCAATGTTTTTTGTTACTAGTTGCAACTTATCTACTAGCTTTTCAGTAACAACAGATTTTGTTGCACCCGAATCAAATAACAATTTCACATAACATTAAACAATAGGAATGTACCTACTATTACAGGAACTTGATCCTCAAGGGCATCAGCAACTGCGAACACTCTGGCCTAGTTCTACCACACCCCTAATTCTGCCCTTGGTTAACATTCTGTTGTGTTCAAGGTTTACCGTTTCATCCTTTACCCTAATTGTTCTGTGGCAATTGTTGAAGGGTTTGAGGTGCTCCTGTAGGGAAATTCTTTGTTATATGTTTCCTTTGTTAGCAAAGGAAACACAGTCCCAACCTCTTTGCTTGGTCCTACTATTCCTCTTTAACATGGTTGGGAGGTACTTGTTTCTAAGTTTTGAGACGCCCTATTTCCACCATTCTTCTATTGGGTGTTCTGCTTCTTCTAATTTCCTCGGTAGTCTTAGTTATTACTAGGCTTCTTGTTTCTATTCTTCAACTTTTTTTGAAAGTTGAGTTCTTGCTCTAGTAGCAATGTCTTTTCTACGACGTCCTTATATATCTTTAGGCCTATCAATATTATCAATTTTTGAATCTCAATCTTGAGACCCTTCACAAAATCGTTGGCTTTCATCTTTTTTTCCCTAATGAGCTTTGAGGAGAACTTGGCCAATTTGGTAAAATTGGTCTCATATTCCACTACATTCATATCTTTTTGAGTCATCCTGATGAACTTAGAACGCTTCTTCTTCAACGTAGCTTCTGGGAAGAACTTCTCATAAAACATTTCCTTGAACTCTTCCTAGTTCATCTCTTTGACATTGGTGTTTGGATTTGCTTTCAGCATCAGCCACCAACTCCTAGTCGGTCCCTTAAACTGATGGGTAGCCAACATAACTCTATAAGGACTCATTGCCCCTAACACGTCTAGATGTTCATCAAGTTCCTGTTACCAATGGTCTACTGCTATGCAGGCAAATGTGCCACCAAATTGAGATGGGCAAAGTTTCTGCAACTCCATCAACATGTCCCTTTGTTCCTTATCCTCCAGGCCATCTTGTGTACTCTAATGAGCTAGAAACTTAGGTACAGGCATCGGCTGCTGCACCAAAATCTGCTCTTGTATCTGCAACTGCAATGCCACTTATGGCAACATCTGAGGCAGTGCTGTCAAAATCTACTTTGTAACTCTCTTGGTAATCTCTGTTAAAAACTTAAGAGTCAACAAGTTTTCAATCTAAGCCTTAGGAGCACCAGTTTGTGCCTCCTGTCATTATCGTTTAGTCTTGTCATATGCGGTAACTCTGGTAGTGTATCTCTTGGATTCAGCCATTATCTACAAGTCAAAAACCATTTTAGTATCCAATAAGGTATCATATTAATAAGTTTTCAAGAGAATTATAATCATGGGTACACAACCCATCCTCCCTTATCCTTGGGATACAAAACACTTTTCCAGACTTGAGAAAATGGTCGCCCCATCCTTAGTAGTTTGTCATGATGGTTCCCTTACACTTTTCATTTTGTTTGTATTATCATGGCTCTAGATTCATGTTTCTAGGTTCTCAATTTTGTTCAATGACCTATTAATCTATTCTTCTAAGTTTTGTTTGAGGGTTTCAAGGCCCTCTAATGTTGTTGGGCACAAGATTTGATCTCATAATCGAAATGCATGATATATATATATATATTCATGAATTTAAACAAGTAAGGCATGCATTCAATCAATCATTCAAACATTTAATCGTGCAATCATACAATTCCATGCTACCATAGCAAGATTCTAAGCTTCCATATATGCATCTGAGTTCGAGCATCCCATACCACTCTTGTCTATCAACATGGGCTTCCACCCAAAGATCTCACTACACCCAACCTATTTTGCAAATGTCTCGACAATTAAGGTCTCCCAAGCCCCACTATGCTCAACCATCCCATACCAGCCATGCATAGGGAACCAAGCTCTTCCAAAGTTATTGATCATTCACCAAACATGGTTCGTTATTCTTCAAGTCCAGGAATTCCTCCATACCCCAGAATTTTTATGCGTCCTATACCACATAGAAACCAAAGATACATGATCTGCCGATCTTGTATCCTAACCGATCAAGTACTCTATTTCTCACACATTTTAGTCTCTAACTTATGTCCTAAATGTGTTCGTTTCTGATCCACTGTGCCACCCTTGTCAACACCCAAGTCTCTACCTTAGGTCTCTTTTCTAGACTTAAGGTTTAAATATCTGGTTGAATCCTATAACCTTTATTAATTTTCCAATACCAGCTTTGGTACAACCATTGTACTCTAGTACGTTCCTTGCCCTTAAATACTACCTCCTAGTTTTCTCGTAGAAAATAAATGTGTTCTTCAACTTCAATTACTTGTATGAACTGGTGAGACAACCTCTAGTCAGGCAGCGAGACTAAAGTCTACATAGCAACCGACCTTCTTGAATGAGATTACCTATCTCTGTAACACCCCAACCTCCTAGAAACAGGTTTAAGCTCAACCACAATGCGGGTTGGGTCCTATGTTACATTTACAAGTACGCAACTTGCATCTCCATTCCTTTATTTAAACACTAATTGATACATCACAATGTATTAAATTTCAATTCAATAAGGCTATACAATTAGATAAATGAATACTTCAAACTCTTTATGTATTCAAATAAAATAAAGAAAGTTTCATTCTTAAATCAAAACTTGAGTACATAACTTTCAAAACTTAAATAAAATTCAGCGAAAGTCTTAAATTCAAAATTTGGGCAACATACCCTTAAAATAGAACTTTCAAAACTTAGAAATAATCTAATATCCATGGCTTTCATGATTCAAGTCAATTTCCTAAAAAATAAAAGGAAGGGATGAACACATAGCCCAATGGATCATTCATTAAACAACTAAGTTACTATTTCAAATCAATAACACATCCAAATTCAAACACTTTTATGCATTAAGTGATTTAAGCAACTTTTTGGTTGTAGTTAACGTTAAGATTGAAAGGAGTTCTACTCCCTTGATGTTCTTAATTTGGATACCCCTCTTTAGGGTGGAAAGACATTTCTTTTTCACTTTTCATTAGATGCCACATACCAAGTATCCCTTAGTTGCGCCTTGCAACCACACACTCCAAGCATGTGTTAAGAACACCCATAGCACCCATACGGGTCACTATGACAGTATATGGTTCTTATCTTCAATCTTTTATATTTAAGAACCATATAATCATAAAAGAAATTCAAAAATATAAATATCAGAATTTTAAACAACCGAGAAAGCATGAAAACATTATACCGCATGCTTGAAACATTGAATTAAATCCTAAACATGGATTCTAAGCATGGCATGCTCTCATGAGTGATTAAAACATAAAAACATGCTAACTAAAATTAAAATATGATTAAACATACTGAAACTAAAATAAGACATGCTGAAAATTAGAGTTTAAACAAGCATGAACATGCTAGAAATTTAAAATAGCAAAGTAGAGGTTTAAGAAATCCCCTCCACCTTAATCTGAGTTTTTTTTGAATTCGACAGAGATTCGCCTTACCAAACTGGTCAAGATAATGTCTAAACACTCGGTTCATCAAGTCCATAAATGTTGCTTGGGTATTGATCAAACCAAAGGGCATCACAGTGAACTCGAAGTGTCCATATCTTGTTCCAAAGGTCGTCTTGTGTACATCAGACTCCTTCATTCTCAACTGGTGATATCCCAACCTAAGATCAATCTTCGAGAAATGAGTGGCTCCTCTCAATTGATCAAATAGGTCATCAATCCTTGGTAAAGGATATTTATTCTTCACCGTAGCTTGGTCCAACTTCCGATAATCAATACAAAGTCTCATAGAACCATCCTTCTTCTTTACAAACAACACTGTAGCTCCCCAAGGTGATTCACTCGACCCGATGAACCCTTTCTCTCAGAGCTCATCAAGTTGTGACTTCAACTCAATCAGTTCTACTGGTGCCATTCTATAAGGAGGTATGGCTATAGGGTTGGTTCCAAGGTGAAATTCAATCTTGAACTCTATCTCTCTAGCAGGTTACCCCAGGTAAGTCATCTGGGAACACATCCTCGTACTCACTAACTACTGCTAGGTCATGTATCCTCTTCAGTTCCATAGGTTCTTCTTTAGAGAGTTCCTCAAACTCATTCTTCTACCTTAAGCAGCTCAACATGGCTTTGGTTGGACTCGGTGGTAGTTTTCGCATAACCCCATTGATTCTATAGGTTTTCCTAGAAGGTAGGGTTATGGTCACTCATCTTTTAGGATAATCTATCTGGGTTTGGTACTGGTCCAACCAATCCATCCCCAAGATTACATCATAGACATAAAAAGGTAAGGTACATAGATCTACTGTTATGAGTTTACAGGTAGTGTTTTCGTCACAAGTTGTAATCTATCAGCTAGTTCTTCAGAAATAAAGGATTTAGAGGCACCTGAGTCAAACAACAATTTCATGGCAATATTAAACAGCTAAAATGTACCTTCCACTGCAGGGACTTGGTCTTCCTGAGCCTTAATAGTAAACATTCTAGCCTGGTTCTGCCCACAGCCCTAGTTATGCCCCTGATTGGCATTCGACTGTTGTTGCCTCCCCTGAGGATGACCGTTCTGACCTCGTCCCTGCTATGGTTGTTGCTGAGGAGCTCGAGCCTATGCATTAGGACAATCTCTAGCCAAATGACCCTTCTGGTTGCACACAAAATAAAACCCTTGCTTCCTTGCTTGTTCCCTTTACTCATTCTTAACCTGCCCTTGTTTTTGTGTAGTGGTGCTTTCCCACCATTCTTCCTTTTTTTCTGAGCCCCTTGATCATTTTCGTTCCTGGGCCTCTTATTCTTTCCCTTCAACCTTTGTTTTAGGTTGAGTTCTTGTTTTAGTGTTAGGGCCTTTTCTACGACATCTTTGCAAGTCTTTAGGCCCAGAGTCTTCATTATCTTTCGGATCTACAGCTTGAGACCCTGTGCGAATCGATTGGCCTTTCTTTTCTCTTCCCTAATCAGATCTGGGAACATGCTAGAAATTTAAAATAGCAAAGTAGAAGCTTAAGAAATCCCCTCCACCTTAATCTGAGCTTTTATTGAATCTGGCATAGGTTCGCCTTATTAACCACTTTCAGAACTTCAAAAACTTCTAATCACCAACAAAAACACTTCAAAAAGTCTATAAAACACTAAAAATGAGAACTTCTTACACAAGAAAGAAAAGAGAGTGAGAACAGGTGCCAAGAAGAAGGCCAGAACAAGCAAAGAGAAAAGTGTCAACTCTTTGCTTTGGGATGAGATGAATATGAGCAAGAGGGGGTATTTATAGGTATTCATGAGCATAAGGAGGGCATCTAGGGCAACTAGGGAAGCTCACCACATTTAGGCATATTTCCAAACTCATAAAGTGTAACACCCCAACCCTCGTAATTTTAAGCAGCGTACATTTGCCACCGTTCTCTTGACACTAGACTTAACAAAACGGCGGGTCGGGCTGGTGCTACATTACAAGTGACACACACTAAAAAGAACTAATTGTTACAACGAAAGTCTTCAAAATACTTTTTAGTAGAAAAGCATAAATACTTTGGGCAACATACCCTAAAAATTCTAAAAAATATAATACTGTAGAAACTTTCTAAGGACTATCTATATTCAACTGCTCCAATATGGGTTCATGTTCCTGAAAAATAAGAAAGGAAGGAGTGAGCACATAGCCGGTGGATCCTTTTCAAACAACCATCTTTCATATTCAAACTCATAACACAATCATAATTCAAACACTTGCAATCATTAGGCATTTCAAACAACAATCTGTTTAAGTCGAGTCTCAAACCAAAAGGGTTTTTAATCTCTTGATGTTCTTAACTAAGTAAAAAGGGCCCACTTGGCATCAACCCATTAGTGGCATGTGTCGGCATCAACCCGTTACACATGGTGACCCACCAGTGGTACACGGCCCTCAAGTACTTAGGTCTGAAAATCATATGACCTAATTCATATGAAAAGAACATCCGTAGTGTCGCCTTGACCACTATGATGGTACGTGGTTATTATCTTCATCGCTTAGATTAATTATAATATCATGATCTCATAAAATAAACATCAAAATATGAAATCAAACTAAAATTCAAAATACACATAGTCAATTCATAATACACTCATAAAACATGCACCATACTTTAATTTAAAAGCCTAAGCGTGATACTAACATGGCATGGATGATATGATTATTCAAACATGAATCAAAACTAAAATATTGAAATAAACATTTAAAATTCTAGAACTAAAGTTGAAAATCTTTGAATTCAGTGAAAAACACACAACAACTAGCATGTCATGAATTCAAATAAGAACAGAAGGGTGTTCTAGAAATCACTTCCACCTTGTGACACTTTCTTCTGAAATTTCGGCAGCAATTTCCCCCCACGTACTAATGCCAATGAAGGTCGCCCAACTTAATTCTCCAAATTCGAGAGAAGAACTTCTCATACACACAAGAAGGGAAGATGGGAAGAGGTGCCAAGAAGAATGCTTAAAAAAAACAAGAAGAGAATTCAACTCTTTTTTTTTTTGAATGAATGAAATTGAGAGCATAGGGGGGTTTATATAGGTTTTCCAAGGGAGAAAATTAGAAAGTTTTGTATTCTTCTTTGAATAAAACACCCTAATTCTGCCTAATTTCATATTTTCTAATTTTTGGAGCAAAATGAGTATTTTTTGGATTTTAGAAATATTTTTCAGAATTTAAAAACTATTTTTCAGAATTTTCAAATTTTTTGTTATTTTTTCAGTAATTTTCTTATTTTAAATTTTGGATTTAATCTAGGTCGTTGGATCGATCTCGGATTAATCAACAAAAATCGGAATCTTCGAATCTGGACCGTTGGATTTTCCTCGAGCGCATTAACGATCGCGATCAAATCAAAACGACTTTGATCTAGACCATCCGATGATCCTCGAGTGCAGCACTATTCGCGATCTAATCAACATAGCTTTGATCTGAACCATCCAATGATCTTCAAGTGTAGCATTGTTTGCAATCTCTCAACGCGGCATCGATCTCGATCGTCGAATGATCCTTGATCACGGTGTGCAGATCTGATTTCCCGATCAACAAACTCGCTTCTGGCCGCACGATCATCCTCGAGTTACGTATGTGAATCTCTAGCCATTTGATCTTGATGATCCAGTGCGCTCGTGCGTATGTGCGATTTTGATCGTGGCCGTCAGATCATGAGATTAGATTCCAGATCTACGATTCATAGTGTTTTTAAGTTTATTTTTTATTTTTTAGCCTAATTTCTTGCTTTCTTTTTGGATTTTTGCCAAATCTCGATCCCAATTGACTTTCTAATCTCGTTTTCATAAAAAATCACACATATGCTTGTATTTTTGGCTATGATATCCCATAATATACATTAAATTCATATATTTTCTTCTAAAAATCCACTAAATTAATTTTTATTCCTCATTTTGTTAACTAGGACTTGCCAAAATTCTCATCCATCAATTTTGTATAATTTTCTAAGTAAAAATTCAAATTTCATATAAACTTTTCGAGATGTTACATAAGGGGATGGTTTGGGTGAGAAAGGCAAGTGTGCTCATGGTTGGCAAGTGGGACCACTAAGGTTTCCAATCTAACTATGAGCAAAATCTTTGAACCTTATTTGTTTCTTTTATGTGTGTTAACACAATTAAAGGTTTAGAATACATTCTAATCTCTCTTGGACGTCCTCTATTAGTAGGGAGACATTCTAATATATTGTGATTCATAAAATCAAATAAGTGTCTAATATGAGCACACAAAA
This sequence comes from Tinospora cordifolia, assembly GCA_030144865.1. Lineage (NCBI taxonomy): Eukaryota > Viridiplantae > Streptophyta > Magnoliopsida > Ranunculales > Menispermaceae > Tinospora > Tinospora cordifolia. The sequence continues at coordinate 7,125 of JAJIYU010005903.1, read as the reverse complement.
ATAAAGCTTTGCAATGATTCTTATTTCCTTTGGATTCTCTCCCTTTTTGGCTCCACATGTGAGCATGAGGCAATTTTCTATTTTTTAAATTTTTTCTACATGAAGGAATCTTTCTATATCTTTAAATCAACTACTCTCATCAAACTTCTATCTTGGGTTTGTTACATGTGTGCCCACACACACACTTATGAGACATTTTATATGTAACCTTAGTATACATGATCATTTATCTTGGCACACGGAATCATTCTTCATGGTTTCTATAGGTGTGGGCATACTTGATTATTTACATGGCTCATGGGATCATTTTTCATTGTTTCAAATAATAGACACCTCCCATAGAGCTTAGGGTACGGTAGAGTGCACATGATCATGGTGTTCCACCCATGTAACTTGCACATGGTAGGGGTGGCCATGACTTCATGGGTTCACAAAAATCAAATAAAAATTAATATCTCCTTATTTACATGAAAATATGATTTATATCCTATATTTTTGGATTCACATGAACCTAATGCACATTTTAAGGTATGGTTTAGCCGAAGGTGATTTTCTCTCAAACACTTTCCTTATTTAAGAGCCATTGAGCTCACTAGGCAAATGAAAATTCAAATCTTGGCTAATTGTTCTAGTTTTCGGATATGTCATTCATTTTGTTAGTTCATGTCAGTTCTTTTCGTTTCAAGTCATTTCGATCCCCCAAAATACCCTAAATGCCAATTCTTTCTAATTTGGACCCCCTGAAGGGCATTTGGCAAATGAAAACATTAACCTCGACTAATTGTTCTAATTTTTGGATATGTCATTCATTCTATTAGTTTATATTATTTCATTTTATTTCGGGTCATTTTGATCCTCTAAAGTGCCCTAAATGACAATTCTTTCTAATTTGGACCCCCTGAAGGGCGTTTGTCAAATGAAAACCCTGACCTTGACCAATTGTTCTAATTTTTTGATATGTCATCCCTTTAGTTGGTTCATGTCACCTTACTTCATCTCAAGTTGTTTTGGGTCCCTAAGGGGCACTAAATGAGAGTTTTAGAAACCTACCAAATTTAGCCTCGAAATGAGCTCGGTTTCATTTTGCACCCAAATTTCACTGAATAAATGATAAATTTCATTTAATTGAGTACAGAAGATTTAGGCATTACAGCCTACCCTCCTTAGGAAAATTTCGTCCTCAAAATTTGTACATAATTAAGGACTTTTAGTGAATATATGTGGATACTTGGTCTTCATCTAACTTTCGAGTTCCCAAGTAGCTTCTTCTACCTCGTGATATTTTCACAGTACCTTCACTGACGGGATATCCTTCATTTGTAGACTCTATACTTTATGGTCGAGGATTCTGACTGTTGTTTCCTCATAAGCAGCATCATCTTGAATATTCACTTCCTCCCAATGGATGATATGAAAGGCCTCAGGTTTGTACTTTTTCGCATTTCCTTTAATGTATAAGACACAAGAACTCAACATAGCCTCTAGTATCTAAGTAATTCTCTCAGATTTACTAACTTGATCTGGATCTGATTGGCAAAAATTAGCCACTTTAGTGAGATGATTCACAATCACCCCTATAGTATTTTCTCCCTAAGTCTTAGGGTAGACTTAGCATCTGACCTAAGGTCAACATGCTTGTTTTATTCAATTTCCTCTATTAGGCTTGTAAGTCATTCATCTTGCCTTTCTTCACCCCCAATCTATACAAAAGATCTGATGGGCAAGACATGTTTTAGAGATAGGTTCATTTTTCATTTTAGGGTCATACCCAGCTAAAGTTCTCAATCTATTTGAAGGTCAAAGTTTTTTTTCATACCCCACCTCCGTCTTAATGGACTTGACCACGCGGCAGGCCTTGGGTTATTACAAACAATTTCTATTCCCAGACTTCCTATTCTGAACCTTCAAAATGTAACAACAATGATTCTTGAGGGAATAAATTTCATTTATTGAAAAGAATAGGTACAAAACCTTATCAAAGCTTAAAACTCATAAATGCTAACATATAACAATTTTAAATAAAGGGCTAATCAAGTTCTCCAAATATATATTTTTATACTAGGGTCTCTAGGGTAGGTGTTGATCTTCTTGAGCCTTAACAGCAAACATTCTGGCCTAGTTCTGCCCACGGCCCTGATTCTGCCCCTAGTTGGCATTCTGCTATTATTTTCTATCCTAAGAACAATCATTCTGACCTCTGCACACATAGCACAGTCCCTGCTTCCTCACTCTTTCTTTTAGTACATCTTTATTTTGCCCCTATTTTTAAGTTTGTGGTGTCTTCCCACCATTCTTATTCTTTTTCTAGGCCTTTGGGTTCTCTATTTCATTACTAGGCCTCTTGTTCTTTCCTCTCAACCTCTGTTCTAAGTTGAGTTCATGCCCTAGGATCCCTATATGTCTTTAAGTTTAGAGTCATAATCACTTTTTGAATCTAAATCTTGAGATCCTGAGCAAAGCAATTAGCTTTCATTCTTTATTCTTAGATCAGCTGCCGAGAGAACTTATCCAATTCAGTAAACTTTCTCTCGTACTCAGCTATAGTCAAGTCCTTCTGATTCAACCTAATGAAGTCCTCTTGTGTAACACCCCAACCCCCACATTTATTGAGCATTGGACATAACCACCATTCTTTGACAGTGGACTTAACCATTTAGCGGGTCAGGCTATTGTTACTTTACAAGTGACACACCCTTGACTTTCTATTTTCAATACCTCATGCCTTAGAGTAAATTCAAGAATACAATTTTCATTCAATAAAATCAAGGTATTTAAAGATAAAGAAAAATTCAACTTCTTTATTCATAAAAAGAAAGTACATAACTTTATAACGTAAACTATTACATTGTTGATCAAAAGAAATTCATAACCTCTAAAAAAATAAAATTTCAGCGAAAAACTTATTCAAAATTGGGCAACATGCCCTTACATTAAAAGGAAACTTGCTAAAATCCAAATTCCATGGTCTTCATAATTTAATTTCCTAAAAAAGAAGAGGAAGGGGTGAGCACAAAGCTCAGTGAATCTTTTTCAAACAACCATTTTTCAAATTCAAACCAATAACACATTCATATTTCAAACACTTGCATACATTAGGCGATTCAAACAACATTTTTAGTTTAAAGTTGAGATTTTAGACCAAAAGGGCTTTTAAACCCTTGATGTTCGTAACAAAGTAACTCCTTAGAGTGAAACATAGTTTTTCTTAGCCAATATCATTGGACTTTTGGACTTCAAGGGAACTTACCCACCAACCAAGTACTTTGGTCATAAAACCATATGAACTAATCATATGAAAAGAACATCCATAGCAACTCACAAGTTTACTATGATGGTACGTCGTTATTTTCACCATCATCTTTTGTTAATTCTTAAATCATCAATTAAACATCAAAATATGAAACTAAGATCAATAAAATTCAGAATATAAGCATTATGGAAATCAAATCATGAAACATCCATAATCATACATCATTCCTTGAAATAAAACCTATGCATGATACGAGACATGGCATGATCTCTATGAATGCATAAATTCGAAGAATCGAATATGAAACTGAAATATGTTTTAGAATACTAGAATTGAAATTATTTTAATTTTAAAAACCAAACAAACAATGAACAAGCTAGTAATTCGAATAAGAAAAAGGGGTGTTAGAAAAATTACTTCCACCTTAAATAAGTCTCTTTTGCACACCTCTGAAATCCGGCAGAGTTCCGTTACTTCAAGGCTTCCAAACACTCAAGAACTCTCAAGAACACTCAAGAACATTCAAGAACAGTTCAAGATCACTCAAGAACTGAGGGGATTGCCAAGAAGAAGGCTAGAAAGAGTCAAGAGATACTACTATGTTCTTGATTTGGGATGAAAACAATGAGAGCACTAGGGGTCCTTTATATAGAGTTTAAGATTGCATAGATTGGTAAGTTTTTGGTGCTCTCCTTGTAGAAACTTGCCAATTATTCAAAATTTCATGCCCCCCAAACATAGGAAAATAGCAAGTGTATTTAAATAATTTTTTTGAATTTAGAAACATTTTTTTCAGATTTTTTTTAGAATTTTTTTGGATTTTTAAGCTATTTTTCTCGGTTTAATCAGAGTGTTAATCTGGATCGTTGATGATCCTCGATCGCATCAACAGTTCGCGATCATCAAGAAATCGTCTCGGCTTTGGACCGTTGGATTTCCACTATCACAGCACAAGATCAGGGTGCCTCATATCTCGTCCATCAGATAAGCCTCGATTGTAGCACGGCCGTTCGCGATCAACGAAACTAGCGTGGACCGTTGATCAACCTTGAGCGCAACACTGAATCGCAATCGATTGAAAACGTCTCAAATCCGGGCCATCAGATCGCCCTTGAGCATAGCACTGTTTGCAATCAACCACTTCGGCTTTGATCTTTGCCATCGAATGAACCTCAAGCGCAACACCATATGATCATCCTATTGCGAGCACGAATCCTGGCTGTTGGATTGTCATCGATTGTAGTGTTTGGATCTTTGATCGTGATCAACGAAAATGATCTAGACCGTTAGATCAGGCGGATTGGTTCTGAGCCGTTGGATTTTGATGATCCGGTGCTCCTGAGTGCTGGTTTGTCTTTGATTTCGTTCGTTGGATTGGACAGATCGATTTTGGGTCGTTGGATACAGTTTCTAATTACCAAAATTGTTTTTTAAGGTTGTTATTATCCGAAAATTGTTAATTATATACTTTCTAATTGATGTAAACATGGATTTTTGCGCATGTCCTTCCATTTTATTGACTTGCTGATGTTTTTTCCCTTTCTATTTCTTTAATATTGTATTTATTTTATTTAGTTTCTATTTTTTAATATTGCCAACACTTAATAATTTATGTTTTTTATATTATTTTTTTATTTTTTTATTTTTATGTATTTATCTCATATTTTTATTTTTAGAGGGTACGAATAATTATATAATTCACTCTACTTATTTTATATTAGATAATTAATTTCATAATTGCATAATTATAAATTAATTAATTAATATTTGATAATTCCACTAACCTTATATTATTAGTTAGATCATCTTGATACTAAGGTTTTATTTGCCTCCAATATTTTTAGAATTTTATTTCATTAATAATTCTTTGTTGACAACATTATGAGGTGTTACAACCTACCCTCCTTAGAAAAATTTCGTCCTCGAAATTTGTAAATGTTTAGGTGTTCCTAATGAATAGATGTGGGTACTTAGTCTTCATTTCACTTTCCAGCTCCCAGGTTGCCTCTTCTAGTCCGTGATGGTTCCACTGTACCTTAACTAAAGGAATATCCTTAGTTCTCATATTTTGTACCTTGTGATCAAGGATTTTAACCGCAGTTTTCTCGTAGGTAGCATCATCCTAAATGTTCACTTCCTCCCAGTGGATGATGTGGAAGGGTTAGGTTCATACTTTCTCAACATGGAGACATGGAATACGTTATGAGCTAAAGTCATCTGGCTTGGTAGATCCAACTCGCAAACACATTCTCTGATTCTTCTAAGTATTTCAAAGGGTCCCACAAATCTCGGAGATAACTTCCCTTTGAGTCCAAACCTTTTGATACTCTTCTGAGGACTGACTCTTAGAAATACATTGTCCCCAACTTGGAACTCTAGTGGTCTTCTCCTTTTGTCGGCATAACTCTTCTGACAGCTCTATGCAGTATTCAATTTCCTCTATATCAACTTGACTTGGTTGTTCATCTCTTCCACCAAGTCTGGCCCAGTTAATACATGATCTTCAAGCTCAGCCCAATAGGCAGGTGATCTGTAAGGTCTTTCATAAAAGGCCTCGAATGGAGCCATCTTTATGCTTGCCTGGTAACTGTTGTTATAGGTAAACTCCGCCAGGTGTAAATACTTGCTCCAGTTCCCCTTGAAGTCTAAAACACAAGATCTCAACATATCCTCTAAGATTTGGACAACTTTCTCAGACTGACCATCCGTTTGAAGGTGAAATGTTGTCTTCATGGTGAGCTTAGTACCCATCTCCTTTTGTAGATTCTGCCAAAACTGTGAAGTGAAGCAAGAGTCTCTATCAGACACAGTAGTCTTGGGTACACCATGCAACCTTACTATTTCCTTCACACATAGTTCTCCTAGCTTACTGACTTGGTCTGTGGATCTGATTGGTAGGAAATGGGCCACTTTGGTGAGACGATCCACAATAACCCAAATAGTGTCTTCTCTTTTTTGGTTTCTAGGTAAACCACTGACAAATTCCATGGCAATGTTATCCCACTTCCATTCCAGGATAAGGAGTGGTTGTAACATTCCAGAGGGTTTTCGGTGTTCTGTTTTCACTTGTTGACATGTTAAACACTTAGAGACATGCTTAACCATGTCCCTCTTCATTCCTCTCCACCAGTAGGTTTTCCTGAGGTTCTGGTACATCTTGTCCTCGCCTAGGTGCATGGTCTATTTAGTCTGATGAGCTTCATCAAGTATAATCTGCTTATTCTACCCATTCTGAAATACACATTTCCTTTCTCCAAGCCTTAGGATATTCTCAGCATCTAACCTAAAGTCAGTATGCTTACCTTGTGTAACTTCTTCGATCAAACTGGTAAGTCATTTGTTTTGCCTTTATTCATCCCTAATCTGGTGCATAAGATCTGGTTGGCAAGACATAGTGTAGAGGTAGGCTTATTTTTCATTTAGAGTTACAATCAGCCTAAAATCATCAATCAACTAGTACATCTAGCCTTTTTCTTCCTCCTGTTTGTTGAACTTCCAACTCAAGGCGTCAGCCACTACATTGGCCTTCCCCAGATGGTAGTGTAGTTGAAAGTCATAGTCTTTCAAGAACTCCATCCATTTCCATTACCTGAGGTTCAGCTCCTTTTGGGTGTAGATGTACTTTAAGCTCTTGTGATCTGAAAACAGATCAAATTTCTCATCGTACAGGTAGTATCTCCAAATCTTCAGGGCAAACACAATGGCCAGTAATTCTAGGTTGTGAGTAGGGTAATTCTTCTCATGGACCTTCAGTTGTCGCGAAACATAAGCGACTACTTGTCTTTCCTGCATCAACACTGCTCCAAGTCCATTTAGCGAAACATCAATATAGAGGGTATAGGTAACACCATGGGTTGGAGTGATTAGGATAGGGG
>JAJIYU010005902.1:0-21566 GCA_030144865.1 Tinospora cordifolia | reverse complement strand
ACAAATAATTGTATAAAACTGGATAGAAATTAATATTAAGTGGCTAGAAGTCTAGGAAAAGACTAGGGTGATGCCAACGCGCTTGAGTTACAGTTGTAGGTTGGCTTGAGGTGATGATGTCACATAGATGTTTTATACAGTCAAACTTGAAAATCCTACTAAAGGATATACTAGCCTGGTGAAGTAATGAGACCATAAGTCTAGGTAGAGACCGAGTGTTGTCTCAAAAGGCACAGTGGATCATAAATAAATTAAAAAACTTTAGGGCATAGGTTAGAGACTAATAATGTGTTTGAACGCACACTTGTTTGGTTAGCACCTGAGTTTGGGAGGAGCCTGTATCTCTGGTCTCTATGTAGGATGGGGTGCATAGGGATTTGGGGGTACGGAGGAATCCTAGATTCGGAGAACGACGGACCATGTTTGGTGAGTGATCAATTTCTTTGGCTGAACCTGTACGCACTGTATTGTACTAGGATGGGGCGGTACAGTATGGTGGGGCTTGTGTCAGCCTTAGAGTAAGTCTGCAGATGCACATGTTGCATTGTGCCTGATCAACACAGTGGGACGTAGCAACTGCGAATATCGAGACACTTGTGCCATTGTTTGGGTGTAATGGAATTCCGGGTGGAAGTCTGTGTGGAAGGGCGAATGTGGGATGGGGCACACGGACTTGAAAGTACAGATGGAAGCTACAAGATTTCATTATACTAGCGTGTATTGTTTGCTTGGTTGATTGGAAGATTTTTTGTTATATATTTAGTTTGATTATTTAAGTATTATAATCCAAACTCCTGTACCCACAAATAGACGAGATGCTGCTAACTTAGAAGCATAAACCCCTAGACAACTGAGATAAATCGAGAACTTAGAGACGATGCACCTAGAGTTACCCTAGCACCAGAAACGCGAAAAAGCATAGGTGGATAGGAAGTAGTGGTCAATGGGATAAGTTACAATACCAGAAGAAAACATAAAACATATATGTATACCTATGGAATAAATGTTGTCCTTCAACTTAGCATGAATGGATCATGGAACGTTGAGTTAAATTCTTGACTTGTAGTTCATGTCAAGAGGTGAGAGATGAGCCTGCACTGGGTGGTGAGAGCACGTCGAGGGTGGTAATGACCTGAGAGACTTTAGTAATCCTGGAATTGATAACAGAGATTTCTCAAAAACTGAGATTGGAGATTACTCCAGGACTTGTGGAACAAGTGGTGTAAACTCTACAGTCATTGGCATTACTACAATTGTCGGTGCCTACTTAAACATAAGTACGGCCACCAGTGCAACCAGAACCTCAGATGCAGCTACAAACCCAGACTCATCAGGTGGATAGGCTTATAGATATAATATCACGGAGTAGACCAGTCATTTATGACAAGGAGCAACGAGGTCTATTGAATAAATCCTTGAAGTTGCAACCTAGTACTTTTGAAGGCATGACCAATTCCTTTGCAGTGCAAAGGTGGCTCACTAAAATGAATCAGCATCTGAAGGCTATGGGAGTGACTGGACCTAGAAGGATGACGTTAGCAGTGTACTAGTTGATGGGACCGGCATATTATTGGTGGAAAACGATTGAGAAGGACCCTGTTATCAACGAATCAAGTTTAACATGGGATAAGTTTAAACCTTAATGTACGATACATTTCTTCTGACAAAGAAGACAAAGCAGTTACAAGTAGATTTTATAAAATTGAAACAGGCAACGATGACAGTATTAGAATACAAATAGAAATTGAATGAACTATCAATGTATATCCTAGGATTGGTCAGAGATGAACGATTGAAGACTGGGAATTTAAATTGAATATCTTGGATTATTAGACAATAAGAGTAGTGGCTAGATTTTAGGGTTTCCATTGGAAGGTTAAAGTAAATCAACTTAGAATTTGATTCGTGTTGATCGAGATCTTATGAAACGTGAAGAGCCAAAGGAATTGTCATCAGTTAACCATTTGATATATTCGAAGAGAACCCTTAGGCTAGGAAAACTCTTCCTTCTGTCCGAGTTAAGCCGATGTTTGAACAGATACAAGCCAAACTTCCAGGAACATACCACTTCATCCTTTGTTTTATGCCAGAGAGGAAAACATCTACTATATATGGCCTGTAGATGAAGAAAAGTCTAGCTGATTTTGGTATTGTGACTTAATGTATCCTCAGATGTCCAACAAGGGTTAATGATCAATACTTAACAAATGTTTTCCTGAAGATCAATGTCGAACTTAGTGGCTTAAATTTTTGTTATCCGTCGAATAATCTCTTTCTAATCCTCGGATCTCCAAGGCTCCAACTATCATTCTTGGAATAGATGTTTCGCACGTATTTCTGGTCAGTACGATTTGCCCTTTATTACTGCAGTAGTTAACTCTGGATAATGACTATTGATTTCTTGGTATAGGGTTTCTGTAAGAACATAATTGCCCAAGGCAGAAATGATAGAATAAGATAATTAGATAAGTACCTATTTGAGTCATTGTGCCAAAATGTTATTTCCAAAAAGCTACAATGATTCATCACACAAAATGTGAGATTACATGCTGGAGGAAAAATGAAAATGTTTGAACAACTAAAGTTCATTCCAGGCGAGAGTATACACTAGACTATTGGTAGATTCTAAATTCTTTTATAGAAATTTCATGGACATCACGTGTGATACTCAGATTAGAACATCATAGTTTTGTAGTACACCACGCCAGAGGTTGTGAACTCGTAGTCTCTTTTCATGATTAACTCAGAAAGAAGGTTACATACACAATTTTTCCCACAAGAAATAGGACGTCCATTATTAATGAAAATTGAAGACAAGAGGTCTAAAGCCAGAAGGCTATGATCAATATAGTTTTGCTCAGTTGCATGAAAGAATTGAGAAAATTTTAATGCTTTAGAGGATAGTTTCAAAAAAGAAATGAATTGATATCCGGTAGCATTGTAAGACGATAAATCTAATGTGAGTGGCCTAAAAAGGAAGACATGTGTTCATGACTAGAGTGTATGCACTTATTGCTCGAATTAAGTACCATAGGGTCATGGGTTTCAAATAGATGTAATTATACATTTAAGATAGACATCAAGAGTTGCCACTGTTTTACTAATAGAATAGAAATGAGACACTATCGTAAAGGATGGTGTTAGTCGCCTGTCGATAAATTATAACAAGGGAACAGTGGGTGCGATCATACCAGCACTAATGCACCGGATCCCATCAGAACTCCACAGTTAAACGTGCTTGGGCGAGAGTAGTTCTAGTATGGGTGACCTCCTGGGAAGTTCTCGTGTGAACTCAATGTCAGAGTAGCGCAGCGGAAGCGTGGTATACATTGCCATGTAGTGGGGCTATGATTGTATGAGCGATGCCAAAATTACCACCTTACATTTTTTTATAGATATCATATATCTAAAGGATTAAGTTCATGAAAGACAAACTACGAACCAATTATTAGTAAAGTGCAAGCCTCAAGACAAAAACATTCCCTGGTTATGGTCTTATAGAAGTATCATGACCTGTTGGATACGTTATTCTGATAACTTCATTCAAATTTCGGGGACGAAATTTTATTTAAGGGAGGTAGATTGTGACACCCTAGAATTTCGCGAGCTCATCACGTCACGAGTTAATATAAGATAAGACATTATTTTGTGAAACTATGAGAAAAAATAATAATAATAAATAATACTTATACCCATACTAGAAGAGTTAAAGGGATTATGTAATGGTATTATTATTAATATTAACTTATGAGAGTTTAAATTAAAGTTTAACAAATAATGTGATTAATAAATTAACCATATATTAAAGTTTTTAAATAAATTGGCATTGGTATATACTAAAGTTTTGAACAAATTAGCATTAGTTTATGGTTAATCAATTAGCATATGCTTATAACAGAATTTTAAACAAAGAAAATGATTAACAAATGAAGAAAATTCTGGACTTTGGTTGAATTTCATAATTATAGCAAATTAAATTAATTTCTGGGCTTTCAAAAAAAAAGAGAGAGAAATACCGAAATCCAGAAATTCTGGATTTCGGCCGAGCAGGGCAATCCAGAAATCTAGAAATCTCTGGGTTGATTCGAATTCGGGCGGTGATGATTGACGTTTCTGGGAAGCTTCAGTTTATTAAATAGATGAGTCATCCATTAAAGGAGATGAGTAAATTACTGTTGCTTGAGTGATGAGTTGCAGAAACCGAAGAAGAAGGAGGAGCCGAAGAAGAAGAAGACTGAAATAGAGGAACCAAAATTGAGGTGGTCCTTAGCTGGTAAATCGTGGGATAGAGCATGGTTGTGGGTGTTTCAATTTTGGATTGAGGTCAACCGTAAAATAAAAGGAAGAAGAAGAGCAACTAATTACAATTCAATTGCTTAGGTTGGCTGACCGGGAAACAGGGAAAGTAAAGAAATGAATTGTTCGTTTTGATGCCTTCTTCTCTGGTTTGTGGAGGAACTGAAGACGGTTGGGTTCAGTGAGAGCTGTAGATCATTCAACGACAATTAACAAGGAACATCATCAGTTTAGTTGTTGGCTCCAATCTCTGGTTCGGCTGACCATTGGGAAGCTACTGGTGTGTGCGTGTGTTTTGTGCGACGAACAGATGGGTGCGTGATTTGGGCATGAAGAACATGGGTTTTGGGTGTTCACCTATGGCGGACTGAGATGGAAAGTGTGGTTTGAGGCTGGTGCTTCCTGCAAATCCAGGGGCGTGTTTGGTCGTGACTTGATGAAGAAGATAAAGAAAAGAATACAATTTGAGATTCATGAACAATGGAGTATGTGCTTCTATTGCTATTGGTGTGAATCATAGACCGAGAAGGATCAAGCTGCTAGAACGATTGGGGCAGACTAAAAAGAAGACGAAGAAGGAATATCATTGCAACTATGCTGCGAATTGGAGGAACGTTGTTGCCGCTGTGAATCGCGAACAGGGGGAGGCAAATTTACTAGTGAGTTCTGTTCTACGAGCGATAAAGAATGGAGAGGAGCTGATGTGCAGCATGAATAAAGAAAAAGAAGAATAAATCACAACTGTTATTGTGTGTTTTTGATGTGGGTTCGAATTTGAGCATGAACGTGTAGAATGAAGTGTTGCTACTACGTTTAGGTGAAGAGGAAAACGAAATCGGTGCATGATGTTGCTATTACTATCGCGATGTGTGTTGTGGCCGGTCGTGATGAAGAGGACAAACAAATGCATGAGGGGCTAGAAAAAAAATTTGGGTCGTGCAAACAGTAGGGATGTGAATTGGTATCTCTGTTGTTGGCCGGCCGTGAGATGATGCAAACCATGAAGAAACTGCTGGTTGATCGTGAAGGGGAAATGAGGAACGAAGAAGATGAGTTGCTAGTTGAGGTGCAAAGAAAGAATTTGCAGCTGATGCAAATTACGCGAAGAGCAACGTGCGACAAAGAGGTCTCGTTGCTAGCATCGTTCGCACGAAGAAGACAACGTGAGGTATATCTTAGATTTTTAAATTGCAAAATAATAAAAAATTTATTTTAATGATTGTTAATACGAAAGCGAAATGAAATTAGAAACTAGAAATTAGGGGCAAACAGAAATTTAATAAATCATTTGTGAAGACATTTAGAAAATTTTATTTAATAGTTCAAATTAAATAAATTCAATATTAGATTAATTGTAAATTCTTGAACGTGAGGATTAATTGGTTTAATAAAATTAAACTAATTAATCTTTTTCAATTAGAATTGGGAAAATGATTCTCCAACATACCAGTAATTTTATTTAATATTAGAAGTTTAGAATTCATTAAATTAAAGTCGTTGAAAACATGAAAAATATATTTCTTGAACTAAAAATCTTTTATAAAAAAATAATAAAATCTTAGGCCCTGAAACTAAATTTAGAACATTTAGAAGTCTTATTTTGTTCATAATTAAGTTAATTTTGATATCAATAAATTATTCAAATTTCAAAGATTAAGTTATTAGAAATTTAATTTTGTGAAAAATTTTGTAAATGAATTATTAAAATTGTAACTTTAAACTAAGGAAATTTGGAGGACTTAGAAGTATTTTAATTAGGATGAATAAAGTTCTAGAATTTTAGAATAACTTAAACTAGTTGAAAATCAATATTTAGACTTTATAATTATCTGAGAAATCATTTAAACTTAAGAATAATTTTATTAAGTATTGAATTTCATATTCTCGCATTTAAAGTGTCGAGTATCTCGACGAATACCAAGGAAGCCCTGAAGATCTTCGAAACCAGGTGGGCGTGACTTCCTTGCTCATTTGTATTATATTGATTTAGAATTCAAAGCATTTGATTGAATAGTTTTAGGTTATTAGAATCTTATTAGGAAACTAATTGGAATTGTTTGGCTTATATGAATGATGTGTGATATATGATAAATTGTTTAATCCATGTGCAATTAGTTCATGACATAATCTTGCAGTTAGATTTATTCAAATATGGCATGCATGACTAGGAACTTATGCGTCTAGATCTTATTGCTCACTCGTGCATCTTATCCTATTCACTTGCATGAATAGTTTGAATTATTTTCCTAGTGAATGGTATGATGTTTGATGTGATTAAGACTGGTTGTAAAACTAAAATAAGACGATGGCTTATTAAGAATTCACGTACCAGTGCGATTGTCGAGCCTGAAGCGAATCGAGGTGGCATCTCCTATATGTCACTGCTTGAGATCGTCGAGCCACAAAGCAGATCGTAGGTATTCCGACCTGGAGCTGACTGTGACAGCTCGAAGTCTTTGGGAAACGGTACGATGCTGCAGTAAGTACACTCTTTTAGGTTGCGATGTGAGTGTCGATTAATTTTAGACGGTTATTAGAACCCTCTGAGATTTAATTTGGATCGTAGGGAATACCGAGAGGCATCTCAACCCTCTTCCGGTCTTAGACTTCGACCAAAACTAATTGGATGTTTGAAATGCCTAATGTTTGAAAGTGTTTGTAATGTTTGAGATTGGGTCTGTATAATGCATATGATGTGTAGGAGCAATCCATTGGGCTTTCGAGCTCACTCCCACTTTATTTTTCAGGTACATCTGGACATAGAGTATGTTAACGTACATTAGAAGACTCACAGTGTCAGTGGATGCCTCATTGGGGAGGTTGTCTGGGATAGGTGGTATTTGTTAAATTTCTTCTGGAATGATTTCTCTTGTATTCATTTGATTTTAAATTCAGTTAACTTGAATTGTAAGCAATATTTTATTTTTAACATTTTTGGTTTGAATTCAAAAATTTAAAGTATTTCCGCTATACTATATTATGAATTGTGTTACTAAATCCGGTGAATGTATTAGGAAATTATTTTGATCTATTGTTTGGTATAGAACATCCAAATAGACTTTTACTTGAGAACGAATGGTTATGAAGTTAATTTCGAAGAAAAAGATTTTGACAGAACGAAATTTTTTAAGTAGCATCTCGATTTTCAACGGGCAACGATCCACATGTGTGATGAAACTTGAATGGAGGTCCAATTGAAAATTGGGCTGTTACAGACCACTACAAACTATTATAGACCATAATATTTTATTCTTTCTTTTGGTTAAATAAGTTCATAGATAATTACAAACCATAGTCATTTATGATTCTCAAAAATGCATTGTCCCCAACTTAGAACTCTAGTGGTCTTCTCCTCTTGTCAGCGTAACTCTTTTGACAACTCAATGCTGAGTTAGCCTCTTCTGTATTAACTTGACTTGGTTATTCATTTCTTCCACCAAATTTGGTCCAGTTAATACATGATCCTCGAGTTTAGTCCAACAAGTAGGTGATCTGTAGGGTCTTCCATAAAAAGCCTCGAATGGAGCCATCTTAATACTCACATGATAACTATTGTTATAGGCAAACTTTGCTAAGTGTAAGTACTTGTTCCAATTCCCCTTAAAGTTTAAAACACAAAACCTTAACATATCCCCTAAAATCTGAATAACTCTTTCAGATTGACCATCCGTCTGAGGGTGAAATGTTGTACTCATGGTGAGCTTAGTACCCATCTCCTTCTATAGAATTTGCCACAACTATAAAGTGAAGCGAGAGTCTCTGTCAGACACAATAGTCTTGGGCATACCATGAAGCCTGACGATTTCTTTCACGTAAATTTCTCTCAGCTTACTGACTTGGTCTGTGGATCTGATTAACAAGAACTAAGCCACTTTAGTGAAACAATCTACAATTATCCATACAATGTTTTCTTCCTAAGTCTTAGGCTATTCTTAGCATCTAAACTATGGTTAGTATGCTTATCCCATTCACTTTCTTCCATTAAGCTTGTGAGCCATTCGTCTTGCCTTTTGTTCATCCCTGATTTGATGCAATAGGTCTGATAGCAAGACTTGCTATAGAGATAGGCTTGTCTTTCATTTAGGGTCATACCCATCCTAATGTCTTTAATTATTCGGTATAACCATTTGAGGTTGAACATTTCCCACCTTTGACTAAATGGACTTGACCACAAGGTAGGCTTTGGAATTGTTACTTCGAGTATCTAACACTTTCTTTCTCATTCAAATATTTAATGTGGCGCAACAAGAGTTCTTAAGGATTCATCTTCATTAATTGAAAATCAGAGGTACAAAACCTTATTCAAAGCCAAAATAAATGCTAACATATATTCCAAAAATTAATTTTTTTTTTGTCATAACATTGGATTGCTAGGGTTTCTACTAAGGTTATTGATCTTCTTGGGCCCCTATAGTGAACATTCTGGCCTGGTTTTGACCACAACCCTTATTTTTCCTAGGCATTCTGTTGTTGCTATCTGCCCTGAAAATGATCATTATGACATCCTCTTTGACCCTCAGTGTTCTATGGCTGAGAAGCTTGAGCGAATGCAACTGGGCAATTTCATGCTAAATAACCCTTCTGCCTGCACACATTACACAATCCCTGCTTCCTTGCCTGTTCTTTTAGTTCATCTTTATTTTGTCCCTGTTTTTGAGTTTGTGGTGCCTTTCCACCACTCATATTCTTTTTTTATAGGCCTCTGGGTTCTCTGTTTCATTACTAGGCCTCTTATTCTTTCCTCTCAACCTTTGCTCCAAGTTGAGTTCATGTTCAAGTATTAGGGCCTATTCTACAACATCATTGTAAGTTCAAAGGCCCAATGTCATTATTACTTTTCGGATCTCAATCTTGAGACCCTGTGCAAACCTATTGGCCTTCATTTATTCTTCTCTGATCAGTTCTTAAGAGAATTTGGCCAGCTCTTTGAACTTTCTCTCATACTTAGCTACAGCTAGGTCCTTCTGCAGCTTCTTTTGTGTAGCTTTCGAATAAAACTTTGTTCATACTATCATGACTCTAGATTTATGTTTCTAGGTTCTTGATTTGTTCAGTGGGCTAAAGTTTTTCTTCTAGGTTCTTTTCATGCATGGGTACAAGATTTGGTCTCAAAGCAAATAAACACTAAAACATGTATATCACACAATCATACAACCAAGCTAACACAGCAAGGTTTCAAGCTTCCATCTAAGCTTTTAGGTTCAAGTGTCTCATACCATTCCACTTAAGCTTTCACCCAAAACAAAGCCACACCCAAACAATTTTGCAAATTGCTTGATAACTAAGGTTCTCAACCCCACTATATCCAACTGTCCCATACTAGTCGAGCACAGAGAAACCTATTCTTCTAGAGTTACTGATCATTCACCACACATGGTCCACCATTCTCCGAGTTCAGGCTTCCTCCATAACCCCAAATTCCTATGCATCCCATACTACATAGAAACCAAAAGATATAAAAGCTTTCCGATCTCGTGTCCTCACCAAACAATTTTTCTATTTTCACACAAGTTTTCAGTTTCTAGATTATGTCCTAAAGTTTTATGTTTTTGATCCACTATGCCACCGATGGCTACACCACGTTTCTACCTAAGGTCTTTTCCTGGACCTAGGGTTCAGTTTGGTTGATTCACAACCTCTGTCTAGTCAAGGTACCAGTTTGGGCATCTTTTTCAACTTCTATTCAATTTCTTGCCCTAATTTTTCTACCTTCTAATTTTCTTTTATAGAAAATAAGAATGTTTTTCAACTCAGACCACTCGTATAGGCTAGTAGGACAACCTCCAGGTCTGACGGTGAGATTGAAGTCTACTTAGCAACCGTGCTTTCTAGGGTGGGATAACCCACCTCCCTTTCAATATTTAGCTTTACTCGGGACAAGGCTTACCCATTATCAGCTCAACTTGTAGTCTTTGTGTCCAAACAAAATATTCCAAAAACATATATTTCCTTTTCGAAAACACTTTCTAAAACGTTTTTCCATTTCAAAATAGAAGGTAGGGCATTCAAAATTCTAACTCAAAACAAGGTAAAACCCTAATTGAGTTTCTAATTCTTGTCAAGCAACTAATGTTTAATTTTCTAATTCTGGCCCAACAACACATATTTAGGCTTGACTTTCTATTTCTAGCCTAGCATATTTAATATCTAAGCTCTGATACCACCTTTGTAACACTCCAACCTCCTAGAAACAGGTTTAAGCTCAACCATAAGGCGGGTTGGGTCCAATGTTACATTTACAAGTACACAACTTGCATCACTTTCTATTATCTCATATCTTATTATTTTTCAATGAGCACACAACCCAATTATGTAACTTCAAATTTAAAATTCAGCGGAAGTCAAATAAATCTAAAGTGGGCAACATGCCCTTACATTGAAAAAAAGAAACTTTCTAAATATAGCTACTATCAGATTTCTATTGCCATCATATTTAATTTTCTAAACATGTTAAAAAAAGAGGGGTGAGCACATAACCTAATGGATCATCCATCAAACAACTAGCTTATTATTTCAAATTTCTAACACATCCAAATTCGTACACTTTCAAACATTAAGTGATTCATACACCAAATTGGTTCAAGTTGTCGTTATGACTAAAAGGGATTCTACTCCCTTGATGTTCTTAATTTAGATACCCCTCTTTAGGGTGGAAAGACATTTCTTTGTTACTTTCCAATGGATGCCACATACCAAGTGTCCTTAGTTACACTTTGCAACCTCACACTCCAAGCATATGTTAAGAACACTCATAGCACCCATATGGGTTACTATGACAGTACGTGGTTCTTATCTTCACTTTCTTATGTTTAAAATCACATAATTTAAAATATAAATCTTAGAATTTTAAATAACGAAGAAAGCATGGAAACATTATATGGCATGCTTGAAACTTTAAAATAAATCCTAAATAGGGATTTTAAACATGGCATGCTCTCATGAGTGATTAGAACATAAAAACATGTTAAACTGAAAATAAAACATGATTAAACATGCTGATAACTGATATTAAACATGCTAAAATCTAAACTAAACATGCATGAATATGCTAGGAATTCAAAATAAGAAAATAATGTTCTAGAAATCCCCTCCACCTCAATCCGACTTTCTTATTGAATCTGGCAGTGGTTCCCCTTATTTACCACTTTCAAAACTTCAAGAACTTTTAACCACCAACAAAAGCACTCAAAACAACTGACTAGAAGACTGAAATTAAAACTTCTTGCTATTAAACACAAGAGAAGTGAGAAGAGATGCCAAGAAGAAGGCTTAAAACAAGCAAAGAGTGAAGTGTCAACTCTTTGCTTTGGGATGAGAAGAATGTGAGCATGAGGGGGTTTATATAGATGTTCAAGAGCACTAGGGAGACATCTTGGTCAGTCTTGGGCAGCTTGCGCAACTCACAAAGTTTGGGCAAGTTTTCAAGCAACAGGTGACTATTTGCATAAAGAGGGCAAGTGTGTTCATGATTGACAAGTGGGACCACTATGGCTTTTTAATTCAAAAGATATGAGTACAATCTTGTTTCCTAACTATGTGTGAACACAAAAGAAGTTTAAATCATATTCTAATTCAAATGGGACGTCTCATATGTGTTCATGGCAACTTTCCTTTTTGGTTTTCTTGCTTGCTCATCACGCAAACACACAAGGAATACTTTTCCATTCTCTTATTTCTTGGACATCAAGTATGGGTATACACTATCAGATTTGAGGGGACACCATATAATAGTCAAAGGTGTTCATCTTGGTTTCAGAAAACTATCTAAATAGGGTTGTTCACATGTGTATACACACACATGTACATGGTTGGGCCAATTTTGGCTTAAGTGGGTGTGAGTGTACACAATTAAGTGGGGGTGTATATGAAATCGTGTCTCATGGTTTCTAGACCAGATTAAATGTCTACTAATATGGGTGTCCTAAATCATTTGCATGGGACATGGGATCATTTTACAAGGATTCAAATAAAGGAAACATCCCATGGAGCTTAGGGTAGGGTGAGGGTACACATGATCGTGGTGTTCCACCCATGCAACTTGCACATGCTTAGGGTGGCCATGACTTTATGGGTTCACAAAAATTAAATAAAAATTAATATCTCATTATTTACAAGGAATTATAATTTATAACCTATAGTTTTGGAATCACATAAAAAAATTAAGAATTTCAATGTATGGTTTGGTCAAATTGGTTTTCATTTACCTTCCGTATTTAGAACCCACTGAAGGCACTATGAAATGAAAATCCAAATCTTGGCCAATTGTCCTGATTTTTGGATATATTGTTTATTTTGTTAGTTCATGTCATCTCATTTCATTTCGGTTATTTCGATTCCCCGAAGTACCCTAAATGCCAATTATTTCTAATTTGGACCCCCTGAAGGGCGTTTATCAAATGTAAACCCTAATCTTGACCAATTGTTCTATTTTTTTTTTATATGTTGTCCAATTAGTTGGTGCATGTCACCTTACTTCGTTTCAGGTTGTTTTAGGTCCCTAAGGGTCACCAAATGAGACTTTTGGAAACCAGCCAAATTTAGCCCCAAAATAAGCCCGATTTCATTATGCATCCAATTTCACTAAATTGATCTTGAATTTCATTTAATTAAATACAGAGTTTTCAGGGTATTATACCTATTTTCAGTTTTAAATTTGATTCATGTTTATGCATGCATCATACTCATACCATGTTTGTATCATGCTTAGGCTGTATTTCATAATATGACACATGTGTTTGGATGTTCCATACTTGATTTTTAGTTTTGATTATGATCTAAATTTTATTTGTCATAGTTCATATTCTGAAATTAGTTTTTATGAATCATGGACATGAGGTTAACATAAGAAGATGGTGATAATAATCACGTACCATCATAGTAAACTTGTGGGATTACTATGGATGTTATTTGCATATGATTTGTTCATATGGTTTTAAGACTAAAGTATTTGGTTGGTGGGTAAGTGTCCCTAAGTTCCAAAAGTCCAATGAAATCGGCAAAGACATGTCATATTTCACTCTAAGGAAGTATTTTGTTAAGAACATCAAGGGCTTTAAAACCCTTTTGGTCTAAATCTCAACTTGAAACAATTTGATGCTTGAAACGCCTAATATATGTAAATGATAAGTCTTCAACCTTCTTTTTTTACTCAAGGAGAGAACAATGACACTCTTTTTCTCTTGAGCTAGAAGAGAACTAAGAAGAAAAATGAAGAAGAGAAAAATGAGGAGACTATCTTGTTTTTCAAAATGAAGAAGAAAAGAATCAGATGGGATGGTTTGAGGAGAAGTAAAGGGTGATATTTATAGGCATTCTTAGCTAATCACATCATTCCACTATTCATATTTTAATATATCTTACCACCCTATTCCACTACTCATATTTTAATATATACCACCACCCTACTACTTATATTTTAATATATCCCACTACCTTATTTCACTACTTATGTTTTAATGTATTTCATTTTATTTTTGTGAAATTACTTATGGGATGATTAGGATAGTGGTATTTTTTTTACTTTTCATGTGAATTTACCATTCTACTTCTAAAAGGTAAAATTATCGTTCTACCCTTGGGTATTTAATGTGTTTTCACAATTTAATGAACTCATTTCTATATTCTTAATATTCAAAAAATTTTTAGAGTATTACAATCTACCTCCCTTAAAATAAATTTTGTCCTCGAAATTTGTACCTACTCATTTCAATGTTGTCTGGTCAGGTATTTTCGGTTAAGAGGTCTGGGTATTTATTCTTCATCTCGCTTTCCAATTCCCAAGTTGTCTCTTCCACTTCATGATGCTTCCAAAGAACTTTCACTAAGGGAACGTATTTCATTCTTAAGCTTTGTACCTTGCATTCGAGGATCTTAACTGTCCCATTGTCTTGGATGTCCACCTCCTCCCAATGGATTGTGTGAGAGGGGTCGGTTTCATACTTCCTCAGCATTGACACATGGAACACATTGTGAACTAGGGACATTTTGTTTGGTAGATCTAACTTGTAGGCAAATTTTTCAATTCTTTTAAGTATTTCTAATGGACCAATAAATCTGGGTGATAACTTTCCTTTATATCCGAGCCTCTTAATTCCTTTCTGAGGGCTTATCCTCAAGAACACTCTTTTACCCGCCTGAAACTCAAGGGGTTTTCTCATTTTACCATCATAATTCTTTTGTCTACTCTGTGTTGTGGCCAATCTCTCCTGTATTTGTTTTACTTGATTATTCATTTCCTCTACTAGATTAGGCCCAGTAAACACGTGGCCCTCAAGTTCAGCCTAATAAGTTAGTGATTTATAGGGCCTCCCATAGAGAGCTTCATACAGAGCCATTTTTATACTTGCCTGATAACTATTGTTATAGGCAAACTTCACCAAGTGTGGGTACTTGCTCCAGTTTCCCTTGAAGTCAAGGGCATAAGATCTCAACATATCTTCTAATGTTTTAATGACTCTCTCATACTGACCATCAATTTGAGGATAGAAAGCGGTGTTTATGGTGTGTTTGGTGCCCAACTCCTTTTGTCGACTCTGCCATAACTATGATGTGAACCGAGAGTCTCTGTTTGACACTATGGTTTTAGGCACGCCATGAAGTCATACTATCTCCCTCACATAAAGTTCTCCCAGCTTACTAACGTGGTTTATGAATCTAATGGGCAAGAAATATGACACTTCAGTGAGATGATCCACAATTACCCATACAATATCTTCTCCTTTCTGGTTCCAGGGTAATCCGGTGACAAAGGCCATGACAATGTTATCCCACTTCCATTCAGGGATTGGGAGTAGTTGTAATATTTCGGTATGTTTTTTGCGTTCAGCCTTTACTTGCTAAAAGATTAGGCATTTAGATACATACTTGGCTATGTATTTTTTCATTCCTCGCCACCATCAGGTTTTTTGAGGTTTTGATGCATCTTGTCATCGCCTGGATCCATTGTGTACTTCGTCTGATGGGCTTCATCTAATATGGTTTACTTACTTTGTCCATTTTGAGGCACACAAATTTTATCTCCAAGCCTTATGGTTTTTTCAGCATCTAACCTGAATTCAGTATGTTTTCCTTGTTGAACTCCTTCATCAGACTTGTGAGCCACTTATCTTACATTTGCTCATCCCTAATCTGGTGTAGAAGATCTGGTTGGCAAGTCATGTTGTAAAGATAAGCATGTTTCTCTTCAGAAGTCACGCCCATGTTATAATCCTCAATCAACTCATACATTTGACCATTTTCCTCCTCCTGTCTATTGAATTTTCTACTCAATGCATCAACCACCACATTGGCTTTCACTAGAAGGTAGCGTAGTTGGAAATCATAGTCCTTGAGGAATTCCATCCATCTTCACTGCTTGAGGTTTAACTCCTTTTGGGTGTAGATGTATTTCAAACTCTTGTGATCTCTCGCCATAGAGATCATATCTCCAAATCTTTAGGGCAAACACAATGGTGGCCAATTCTAAGTCGCAGGTTTGGTAATGTTGTCCATGGATCTTAAGTTGTTTTGACGCGTATACAACAACTTTTCCTTCTTGCATCAAGACAATGCCCAATTCGTCCTGTGAGGCATCCGTATGCAAAACATACTCAACACCGTAGGTAGGAGTGACTAAGATGGTGACCGAAATCAATCTCCTTTTTAGTTCTTAGAATGATTGTTCACACTTTTCATCCCAATTGAACTTGACTCCCTTTTTAGTTAGCTTGGTCATGGGTTCGATCAACTTGGAGAAGTCTCGAATAAATCTTCGATAGTGTCCAGCCAGGCTTAAGAAACTTCTGATCTCCATAACTGTTCTGGGTTGCTTCCAGTCTGTGACAGCTTCCACCTTATCAGGGTCTACAAAGATGCCTTTAGCCGATACTACATAGCCAAGGAACTTGACCTTTTTCATCCAAAACTCACACTTGCTAAATTTGACATAAAAATAATTCCTTCTAAGGGTCTCCAACACAATCCTCAAGTGTTCTAAGTGTCCATCTTTTAACTTAGAGTATATCAAGATGTCATCTACAAATACTACTACAAATTGATCAAGGTATTGTTTAAACACTTGGTCCATCAGATCCATAAATGCAGCTAGTGTGTTAGTTAAACCAAATGGCATCATTGTGAACTCGAAATGCTCGTATCGAGTCCTAAAGGTTATCTTGTGTATATCTGACTCTCGGATTCTCAATTAATGATATCCTGACCTAAGATCAATCTTAGAGAAATGAGTGGCTCCCTTCGATTAATCAAACATTTCATCTATCCTTAGCAAGGAATACTTATTCTTTATTGTCACCTTATTTAACTTTTGATAATCAATGTATAACCTCATGGATCCGTCTTTCTTTTTTGCAAATAATATTGGAGCTCCCCATGATGATTCACTAGGTCGAATGAATCCCTTTTCACAGAGTTCATCTAATTGTGTCTTGAGTTCAATCAACTCCAATGGCGTCATTCTATAGGGAGGTATGGCTATGGGGTTTGTTCTAGGATGAAGTTCAATCCTGAACTCCATTTCTCTTGTTGGTGGTAGTCCTAGTAAGTCATCTAGGAACACATCTTCGTATTCCTAAACTACTTCTAAGTTTTGGATTCTTCTTTGTTCATTAGAGTCCTCCTCTGAGAGTTTCTTGAATTTATCTTTCTACCTTAAGTAGTTCAACATAGCTATCATCAGGCTTCTAGGTAATCTAAGCATATCACCATTCATTAATTCTATAGGTTTCTCTCGAAGGTAATGTTATCGTTACTCTCCTCTTAGGATAATCTATTTATGTCTAATAGTGGTTTAACCAGTCCATCCCCAAAAATACATCTTATCCATAAAATGGAAGTACACAGAGATCAGGTGAAATCGGCTTATCTTCAAATCTAAGGTCACAACTACATATTCTTTTTGTGGTAATGGTTATCCCTAAAACATTGAGATGCTTATTCATTTCTAAAAACCATGTCTATTTCCATATGATTCGACTTTCCATTGAATGTACTCAGACGCAACTTTTGGAATCAATCAGTAAGCTCCTTTATTCTTTGTCCTCAGTGATACTTTGGTTAGGTACTACTGGACCATTCAGTATCAAGGCCTGATGAGCCTGAGCTTGGGGTTGTGGCTGTACTAAAGGCAAATTCTATGCTTGAGGTAGAACCCTCATAACCTACTCGACTACTTTTCAAGTGATCTCTACCAACATCTCAGGCGAGACAATTGCTCTAACAGGAACTGTCACTACCATAGGTGCCCTCTAATCCCTTTGACCAGACTCATTAGTGTTCTTAGCCCTTGTCGCACTTCCTTGGGTTCTTGCCATTATCTTCAAGTCAAAAACCATTTTAGTATCCGATAAGGTAACATTAAAGAGAATCATAATCTCATTTCAATTCAATTCGGGTGTATGCAAACCCAACTTTCCTTATCCCTGGGATACAAAATGTTTTTTCTAGACTTGTGATAATAGTCTATCTTTCCTATGTCATTCATTATGTCAACTTTCTCAGGTTTTCGTTCATGCTATCATGACGCTAGATTTATGTCTCTAAGTTCTTGATATTTGAGGATTTTCAAAGTTCTCTAGTATTGTTGGGTACAAGGTTTGAGTTTTATGATCGCAAAACATGTGACATACATATTCATGATGTTCAAATAAAGATAACATGCATTCAAACAATCATACAATTTCAGGCTAGCATAGCAAAATTCCAAGCTTCCACCCATGCATCTGAGTTTGAGCGTCACATACTACTCTTGCCCGTCGACACAAGCTTCTACCTGAAAATCTTACTACACCCAAACAATTTTGCAAACGTTTCAATGACTAAGGCTTCCCAAGCCCCACTATACTTAATCATACCATACCACACATGGCTTGTCATCGATCATTCACCACACATGGCCCGTCAATCTCCGAGTCTAGGATTCATCTATAACTCTAAATTTCTATGTGTTCCATACCACGTAAAAACCAAAGATATAGGGTTTCCTGATCTCGTGTCTTGACCAAACAAGTGTTTCGTTTTCACATGTTTTCAATCTCTAACCTATGTCCTAAAATTTTTCATTTATGATCCACTGTGCCACCCCTGCAATACCTAAGTCTCTGCCTATGGTCTTTTTTTTTTTAAAGTTAGGGTCTCATCTCTTGGCGGAAAGGTCCTTCTATTGAACTGACAACCTATATCCCTTTTCTAATACCACCTTTGGTTCCATCTTTGTACTTTAGTGAGTTTTTTTGCTTGTGAATACCATATCCTAGTTTTCTCATAGAAAATAATCGTGTTCTTAAACTTCAACTACTTGTATGAGTTGGTAGAACAACATCTAGATCTGGCGGTGACACAGAGTCTACTTAAATAACTAGCTTTTTTCAAACAAGATATCTCATCTCCCTTTCAATGTTTAACTTTACACAGGACAAGACTTTCCCACTATCAACTCAACTTGTAATCTTCGTATCCAAACAAAACATTTGAAAACATATATATCTTTTAAAAAGATCTTTGCAATTCAAAACGATTTCAATTTCAAAATAGGAGCTAAGGCATTCTGAATCAATTCAAAGTAAGATTCTTACCTGGTGAGCTACATCCTAAGCTCTCGACTCCTTATCTGAGTCAACTATATTTAAGCGTAGACATTTTCGCCCAATGTTTCTACTAACTGAGCTCTAATACTACCTTTGTAACATCTCGGCTCTCGAACCTTTAACATTCGTCATAGGTAATGTATTTGTCTCGCAGCTTAAGATGTAATTATATTCATGTGTAGTCACTCCTACTTTCTATTCGAGAACTTGGATATTACTATTTCTCGCATCAATCATCTTATCTCTTGGTTGCACTATCTTAAGGTACAAAAGTGCACAAATAAACTAGCTTAGAAACAACTTAACAATAACCTTAAGATCATATACTAACAAAAAAGGCTTTGATTTAATATTGGAATTGAGAAGAAATTTGTAGCCCTATGGCTGAGTTTCAACAACCAATATCTGGCCCAACGATTGACATCCAACTGATAAACAAAGCTAAACACGGTGGGTTACATGTCCTACAATAGGAAAATAGAAAATAAAGTTTATTTCCTACAACGTCCTCAACTAAGAGGCATACTACTATTGATGACTGTTTTCACATTACTTGTCACTACAAGTATCTTCAATGGTTACCTAACAAAGAATGGGTGGGGTAAGCTCAAGAGCCTAGTGGATCATACACATACATCTCAAGCATTGTTAGAGTTAAAATGCAAAACATGCAAACACTTATCAAACATTATGTGATTCAACAACTCAATTGTTTCAAGTTGATGTTAAGACCAAAAGGAGGTTCCTCGATATCCTCCATTAGGCCCAAAATATTGAAAGTAATGCCCACAGGCTAGTTACTTATTCATGACCCTATCTTAGGAGTGAAGTCTCAACTCGACTATCAGTCTCATTTTACTCGATCACAGTAGCATTAAGACTCACCTTGGGTTGGGAACACCTACGATGACACTAGACCACTGCCACAATGTCAGCATCACCGCGCCGGTACAAGTCACATCTCTTAATCATCTTTATTTAGTGACCACTAGCATACTCATAGTATCATTATTCCAGATATAAATAAACAACACATTTTAGTAAGCTTTGCAAGGTACATATAACAGTATTTGATATTCATGAATCATAGAACATGCTATCAACACTATAAAAAGATAAGGATTCATCCTAACAACTGTTAAACGTATTCCTAGCATGTTTCTAAACATTCAATAAAAGTAAACAATCAATCATACTTCATGTTTAAAACTAAAATAATATTAAAGAGTATGGGTATTCATCCCCACCTTTGACGCTTAAATCCTTCTGATCTTAGTATTCTGAGCCTTCTTAAATTTTCAACCTTCTTTCAGAGACTCTTTTTCTCTTGAGCTAGGAAAGAACTAAGAAGAAAAATGAAGAAAAGAAGAATGAGGAGACCATCTTTCTCTTCAAAATGAAGAAGAGAAGAATGAGATGAGATGATTTGAGGGAAAGAGAATGGTGCTATTTATAGACATCCTTAGCTAATCATTTCATTTCACTATTCATATTTTAATATATCCCACCACCCTGCTATTCACATTTTAATATATCCCACTACTCATATTTTAATATATCCTACCACCCTACTACTCATATTTTAATATATCCCACCACCTTATTCCACTACTCATATTTTAATATCTCCTACCACCCTACTACTCATATATTTAATATATCCCACCACCTTATTCCACTACTCATATTTTAAGATATTTTATTTTATTTTTATGGAATTACTTATGAGATAATTAGGATAGTGACAATTTTTTTACTTGTTATATGAATTGATCGTTTTACCCCTAAAAGGAAAAATTATCATTCTATCCTTGGGTATTTTATGTGTTTTCACAATTTAATAAACTTATTTCTATATTCTCAATATTCAAGAATTTTTCAGAATATTACAATAAACTTACTTAACCTCAAGAAAAACTAACACATTATGGTATATGATGATCTGTAGTTGTCTATGATAGTTTATGGTCCCCTATAATGGTCTATGATTGTAACACCCCAACCCCCGCATTCTTTGATTTGAGCGTTGGACTTAACCACCATTCCTTTTGACAGTAGACTTAACCAATTGGCGGGTTAGGTCATGTTACTTTACAAGTGACACACACTTGACTTTCTATTTTTCAATACCTCATGCCTTAGAATAAATTCAATAGTACAAATTCACATTTAATAAAATCAAAGCAATTAAAGGTAAAGAAAAATTTAACTTCTTTATTAATAAAAGAAAGTATCTAACTTTGTAATGTAAACTAGTACATTGTTGATCAAAGAGACTCATAATCTCAAAATAAAAATACTAACTTTCAACGGAAGTCTTAATCAAAATTGTGCAACATGCCCTTACATTAAAAGAAAACTTTCAAGAGAATGGAAGCTTGCTAAAATAAAAACTATCTAATTTCTATAGCTTTCATAATTTAATTTCCTGAAAAATAAGAGAAGAAGGGGTGAGCACATAGCTCAGTGGATCTTTATCAAACAACCATTTTTCAACTCAAAACAATAGCACATTCATAATTCATACACTTGCATACATTAGGCATTTCAAACAACCAATTGTTTAAAGTTGTAATTTAAACCAAAAGAGTTTCTTAACCCTTGATGTTCTTCACTAAGTGCCTCCTTAGAGTGAAATGTGGCATCACGTAGCCAATTCCATTGGACTTTTGGACTTCAAGGGAGCTTACC
>JAJIYU010005901.1:0-21514 GCA_030144865.1 Tinospora cordifolia | reverse complement strand
GCCTAACGTTTACTAACATACTTGTAGAAAAATAGACAACAAACAGTTGTCTGAACTTACATTTTAAGTATTAAATGGAGAGAATGTATCCATACTCGTATACTTCTTAGTCAAAAATGTATGCTAGTGAAGTATCTGTTTTTTTTTTTTTTTTAAGAAAGAAAGAAAATTGTAATAATGAGATGACGGCTATAGTGATGAAGAATGAAGACAAGAAAAAAAAAAGTAAAAAAATGAAGAATATGTATGGAGAAATCAAATTATTTATACATAATAAGATATCCATTTAATTCTCATGGTAAGTGGGAACTAGGCAATGAGCTTTTGTAGCAGTTGAACGATTGTATCTCAAGTCTTCTGAAACGACACAAGTTAATTATACCTTAATATACCTGAAAGATCTTGTCTGTATCTGTTTGTGGGACAAGGGTCTTCGTACGTTTATTCCTGAAGTGCCACAATTTTGTGGGCTTCCACTCTTTTGATTGAAACGAAGGATTTGACGCCACAATCACGATACCAAGAGCCAAGAAAAAAAACCACCAGATTAATTGACTGCGACGTATAAAAATTATAATCAAACTAAAAAAAGTTCAATATATTATAAAATTTATTACAATTTTTCTTACTGGTAATTTCTAAGAACTCTCGTAGATGGCCTCGTTCGTCTCGCAAGTAGGGTCCCTCTTTGGACTAATTAGATTAGAATCTTGACTGAGTTCCAAATTAGTCAAATGAGCAAATCTATAATAATATATTAAATAGATTCGTTCAAATCATAAAAATTGAATCGTAGAGGCATGTTTAGTCTCGTTTAATTTTACTTTGATTAACACCAGGTTGGTCTAGGTTTAGTAGACATTTTTAAAAATTTCACTAATTTTATTTGGTATTCATTATAAATATATGAAAGGCCTATTAAACATTTCAAGACATTCAAGTAGTGCAAAATTCTCCATTCTTAGAATGGCTAGATTTATGTTAAGTACGGTGGCTCGAGAGAACTTGGGGCATGCACAAAGACTATGACGGTGCCTGCATATCAGGAAACGATTCTTTCTTCTTAAACAATCGATATCCTCCACATTGAATTAGCATTTGATAAATTATCCAACCCCGATCCCTGGTGCTTGAGCCTAGTGCTGCCATTAATCTGCAACGAAGATTGTTCTGCTATTTCAAATGCTCGTCTTGGCTAGCCCTATCTAGTAAGGTGGATTGGGCCCAAGCACTTCTTGATCAGTCTCAGAGCTTGAATTCAAATAGAAATATATTCACGGTCATGTTTATCCTGGACTATGTTTCAAATTGACATTTACAAAGAAGGAATGACATTTTTTGACAAATGGGAGATCCATACCATGCTAACAGGTAAAGATGATAATCCTACATTTGCATTTTTTTTTTCTTTTTTTCCTTTTGTTTTTTTTTTTTTTTTTTTTTTTTTTTTTTTTTTTTTTTTTTTTTTTTTTTTTTTGCTAAGGTAGAAAAGTTTTTTATCTTCTTAGCATAGTAAGCATTTTTATTTATTTAAATGTGGATTATATTTTAATTAACTATTTTAAATTTTAATAATCAATGTGTTTTTTTTTATTATATTTGACTCTGTTGAGTTCAAGTTATTAACTTATAATGTAACTGATCAATTCAATCTTTTAATTGAAATAAAATATTAACCCAACTACTTCTAGTTTAAGTTTGGTTTTGATGTTAAATCAGCTCAAACCAAACCGTTCGAACCACTAAAATTAACACACTAAGGTCATCAGATTTTTCAAATACTGCTCTAGATTTTAGTTGGGAAACTAATTATTTTTACCATTGTAGTGATGCAGAAATTAAATTACTGTAGATTTTTATCTAGCTCTAACATTTATTATCTGGACAAAAAGTTATACGCATTTTAAAATATTTTTTTCTTCTAATAATTATAAATGTTGTAATTATATATTTAATAATTATAAATGTTATAATTATATAAAAAAGAATGAATTGGCCAGTTACATCAATATTGTCCAAACCAAAAAAATTAAAGATATTATAATCTCTCTATTTTTGATTGATCACGTTTCAAGGTTCAAAGTTCTAATACTTTTTTTTTTTTTTTTTTTTTGCTTTTTTTGTTTGTCAAAATCGTATGACAAGATTGGTGGTGAAAGAACCCTATCTAGTATTATTTAATACATCACTAACATTGATCAATGCAAATTTCTCGTAGACTGCTTCGTAGAACTAGATCGTTTCTTGACTAGTTGCCTGGTCCATATTGGTGAGCAAGCTAGAACAGATAGATGTCTCAAAACACGAGTACAAATGACCAAGCTTTGACAAGTAATTAAAAATCACTGTGGAGCATTGCCTGGAACTGCCAGCCAATTACTATACTTGGCGTATATATAGGTATATATAAACTCAATGATATATAGCATACAATTGAATAATTCTACAATCGCTTTCTCTCGTAAATGGCTAGAAGCTTCATAAGACGCAAACTGTAAATCAAATCAACAGCCTATTAGATTATAATGACCCACTTACAATAAATATTTGGAGCTTCTCATATCTAATCTATACATAATCGATCGCTAGAACAGTCAAACTTGCCGTCTGTGGGCCGATCATTTCATTCGTTCTTTATTTCATAATGGAAAAAAGAATTAATGTTTATGAGAACCGCTATGCCTTCAAAAATCGATGACGAGGCAAAATGGGTAAGGCCCATTTTGTGCTACTTGCAACCCTATTTATATTAATAGTCATCTTCGTTCCGGAGTAGCTGGTGCTGCCACCTTTGAAGTTTGAATTTGTCGTTTTAGTTAAAAGGGGCAGTCAATATGAGCATGCAGCAACGGATGGAGATAGATGAATGGTTGGTAATTGTGGTCACCGATGCACCAAGTCAGAAACTACTCTCCTAATTGCTTCCTTGAAGGCTGACTCGTCCCATTCCATGCCCTGCAAAAGCAAACAACACCCATTTCACTACTTTCCATCTTGTTTCCCATAAAATAGCAACAACACTATTATTATTATCAAAAGATCACAAATTTAATTATTATAGTCACATTTTTATGCAATTAGAACACTTACCACAATCATATTATATATTATACATATTAAAATGTGCAATTAAAAAGAAGCAACATTAGATTAGCTCCCCTTCTTATATTATTTTATGCATGAATTAATGAAGTTGCCATTAATTTGAAAATTTTATGTTTGCGGTTTCCAGCACTCTTGATCTTTCTTTACATATTTGGAAGGTTTTAATTAAAAGGAAGAAGTACCCATAAAAGCATTTGAATGCTAAAGAGCTTTTCTTGTTCATAAGCTACAACTTATTAATGTTAAATATGAATAAGTTCATTAATTAATGTACTATAATTAATGGATGGATATCCATTAATGAATTTGGTGAAATAAGTTTGGAAAAATAACAAACTTAAAAGCTAAGAGAAAATATAAATAATAAAGATTTAGATCAAGGTTATGTGAAAATCATGAAAGAGAAAACTTCTAAAGGTGAAGGTATATAAGTTTATCTTTTATTTTAGGAAAAAAAGGAAGTAAAACGGTTTTTTTTATTATTATTATTAATTTTACCTAGAAACATGCACGTTTTGAATGTAGAATTACCTAAACCTACCTCTAGCATTATAGTGTACACGCAAGTGAAGCATATGCAATAAGCCCAGGGAATATGAGCAATTAAAGAAGGTTCTTCAGCATTTGTAAGCCAGGCATAAACAGATTTTAAAGAACCAACTGTGACTTCAAAAGAAGTCCTTATTACAAGAATCGTGATCTTAGGGTGTCCAAACATTTTAACACCCTTAAAACTCCTTTAAAAATGTAAATTCTAAGTTAAACAACCTGGATATCTATTTGATGTTAAAGGAATCTAGCTGCTCTACATAGAAACAATGAAAAGAATTATGCTAGCTAGCTAGTTGGAAAACTAACAATAGATCATTTGTTGCTCAATTTGAAAATTATAACACTCATTGATATAATAGTTGTAAGTGTTATAATTACAAAAAGAAAAAAAAATTGTAGCCCTAGTAGTTAAATTAATATTATCTTAAAATTAATTTTAATAATTTATATAAGTATGTCATTGATCATGCAAGAATTGTATGTAATTATGTGTGTGTATAAGGGAATATTTGTAGCAATTAATGTGCTAACATACCTCAATTTTCAAACGGAAGTTCAATCGATGTATTGAAACGCTTCCTTCTTGCACTAATTCATTATCAACCTCCATGGACACCAAGTTTACATTCTCCACCTGTTTTAGAAACTCAAGTACCCGGATAACTAAATCAATGACATTACAGTCTCCCCTGACTGCAATTCTCAGCTCGGCTTCCCGTTCTTCCTCTGACCGCAATCCAGCTAAAATTTGTCTAATCTGAACATCTATTCTTGGATCATTTGAAGAACCACTAGCTTCTTCGGTAGAACTAATGGTTTCTCTTTTAGTAGTACCTAAGACTACTCTTGCTTCCAATTGCTGGTTCATTTGCTTAAGCTCCATGACTTCGGTTTTCAATGCATTTAGATAATTCCTTGCGTTCAAAAGCACTGACGCTTTGTCTCTCTATCAATGAAAAATAAGATCTATCAAATTAACAATTTAAGCTTTATACAAGTGCATTCACACATATGATTCTGTGAACATGTAATATGTGTTCATGTTCTTGAGTTGATCATTATTAAGCACTAAAAGGTCTTAGTGATCTTATCTACGTTGAAAAAAAGTTATAAACTTTATTATATAGTTATTAACTCCTTAGAACCAGAAGAAAATTAATGGGAATTTCAATGATTAAGTATACGGAAAGTATACCTTGGAACCGAGAGGAAGGAGTAATCTCAATTCCTGAAAGCTTTCATTGAGCTTCTCTCGGCGCTTACGCTCGGACATCTTATGCTGCAATTGGGAGCTTGTAGGAGGCAGTCTACCGCTTAAAAGTGATTCTTCTTGAATCCGCCTAAGGTTCATGCTTCGCAATAAGCCAAGTACACGCTTCATGGAGTCCTGCCCGCGCCGATTAATCCTTAAACTCTCTTGAGCATTGCGAGCAGATGAAGAAGACACATCTGCATTGTATCGATTAAATGCACCACTTCTTTCTTGAGCTACTTGCGGTCGATGATGAAATGATAAAGAAGGAGAAGAAGAAATAACAGCAAGCATGGCTCTTGTCATTGCTGCATCATCACTGTCGGGGTTTGGAAAACGAATGCCACCACCGAGACTAGGGTAAGCCAGTGGGTGCAGTGGAAGGGTTGTGGAAGTAGGTCTAGTTGCTTGGCCTATTGCTGATTGCGGTTCCATGACATGATTAGAAGAGGTTGGGATGTTGAAGAGAAGAGATGAATACTCTGGGCTACCTACAGATAATGATCTTAACGAAGAAGATGAAGAAGAAGGCCAGCTTTGATGATGATCAGGTGGAGGTGGAAGCTCTTTGAATTGAAGAGAATGTTGAAGAAAGTCATTAGGAAACCAGCTCTTTATCTCCATCTCCATATTAGCCTAATTAATGAACAAAAAAAACCCAAATGAGATCAATTTAAGAAATTATAATTATCTATTACTACCGAAAGAATGTTTAATAAAGTTTTGATTTCGATCCAAACCGGCTTTGGAGTAAGCATGCCAATCTCAATCTCTCCAAGTTTGCACCCCAAGAATGCTGCAACCTGTTTTACAGACATAACAGCCATGTATCTTGATATATATGTATACGATCACATTATGGATATACAAAAAGATATTGTGTGATTAAATTGAAGGTTGATAGAGTTTATATGCAAAAACCTTAATCCTTGCTTCCTGTATCACAAAAATCACAACATACGATCAGCATCTCTCCATCATAAGCTATATATAACTAGCTATACTCAAGCAAATAATTCTCTAATTAGATGCCTTTTACTTTGAGTACTATTTATTTCAACCTGATAGAATTGCCGCTGAGCTTCTGCTGATGCCCGACGAAAGAGCTCAGGTTCAGGCAGTTCTAGATAGGGGATACCTTCCATACAAGCAAGTCCCGGGACATAACTGGAAGCAAAATGAACAAGAAATATATATAAATATGTATTGAAGAGATTAATTAATTACAAGGGTAATATAAATTAATCTATATAAAGTATACCCATTTTCTACGCTGCAGAGAGTTCGCCTGTACAATTCGAAAAGCCTCCGGCTAAGGCTTCCCGATGATGAACTGGGCTGTTGGGTCTCTTCAGTGTACCAACCATCAACGGAGTGAAGATGGCTAGAGAGATCACGAATTAACGATATAGAAAGCTTAATCAAGATGGGTAAATTAATGATCAGTATATACTAAGATATCTTAGTACATTGAGAAAGATGGAGAGAAGCTTACTTGGATGAGAATGGATAATAAGACCATAAACAAATGTAGGTGCATCCAAGTGCTTGAGCTAAGGTTTGGATGAACTGAGAGCGTGAGGCTTCATCCAGCAGGAAGATTGAGTCCATTCAAAGATAAAAAGTCTGTCTATAAATATAATTATAATATATAAAAGCTGCTGATGAAATTTAGAGCATGAATTGTCTTCCACCCTCCATGATACCCTCTACGCTCTCTCTTCTGGCTATAGAGAGAGAGAGAAGAAGAAGATGACAGTGGAAAGATGGTAATTAATTAACAGGAAGAGGAGCAGTAATAAGGCAAAGGAGAGAGAAAGGGGCAAAGAATAGGGAACCTTAAGAGTCTATGTTCTAGAAAGAGAGAGAGACTCTTGAAAAGCCTTTTTAAACATTGAATCAGGCAAAATTAGTAAAATGGGATACAGAAACTAGAATAGGAAACTTAGAAATTTAATAATAAGAAAGATTGGGGTAAGAGAGAGAGAGAGATTTATGAATTAGTAGAAAGAGAGTATACATAGCAAGAGAGGGATAGGTGGCAAATGAAGTGGGTGAGATGTGTAGCGAGAGAAAGGAGAGAGAGAGAGAGAGAGAGAGAGAGAGAGAGAAGGCATTGTTTGGAAATATTCAAGCAATAGGGAAAAGTAGAGGTCAAAGTCTTTGGCCCCTTGGATTTGAAATGTAGAAAATGTTGAAAATAGTCAAAGGCGGAGGGCAGGAAAGGTAGGACGTCTCATTCCCATTCGTTCTTCTTCCCATGTTGCAAAAAACTCCCTTGCAGTTAATTGCAAGAAACAAAGGGCCACCCTCATGTCTTTGTCATATTTTATAAAAGCCCCGTTTCGCTCTATATATTATAATAATTAATATTAATAATTAGTTGTGTAATCAACACTCTCAATAAGGTATTAGGTTGGGTTTATGATTTATTAATAGCATCTCTAATATAATTATAAATTAAAGAAAACATAAATATTATATAGGATAAATTGACATTAAATCAAAAAAATGTTTTTGCAGTACTGTAACCAACTATTTTTACCATGAGGATGATATTTCCCAAAAAAAAAAAAAAAGTTGAGGTCATAGATAGGACTCTTTACTTTTAAAGGTGTAATAAACAACTAACTAGAACATGGTATCAAAACTCTTATTTTTTAAACTCTAAAAAATAAAGCAAAATGAGTAAAAAATCCAATGCTATAAAACTAAAAAGGCTCATGGTTTGAATTGGAGACTTTTTTTTTTGTTTCATTACTATCAAGTGCTACATATAATATAAATTTTCTTCATGTGGATTATGTGACACTTCTCATAAGTATAATCCATTTTTATGTTAGAAATACATTGATACCGTTTCATTTAATATCTTTGTATGAAATCGTGACAGGAGATGGAATTCAACTTAAAACCTTAAACTTTTAAAATCATTTCTTTTATCAATTACACTAATTCCATATATATATATATATGATTCTTGATATATAAACCTCATTTTTTACACACACTTACAATTATTGATAAATGAAAACACATCATTTTTTTCATTCAATGGTAGGTAAAAACGCACATTACAAGTCTATATCATGTATTGCAGCTTTTAGTGTTTGACATAAGGTTTATGAGAAGGACACCGGTATAAACAACCAAAAAAGAAAAAAAAAATTGAGAGAGAAAATAGGATAGAATTCCTTTATTTGCTTATACTTTTACTATAAATATAAAGCAAATATGGAAATATGGGGATTAATCTCAATTGACCATTAAATTTCAAAATAAATGGAAACAGGAATGAAAGCAACCAGATAGAGTAATTTTTCAATAGTCATTAATGGATTCTTTGGCAAAACAAGTGCATATTTCAACACTCAATATTAATTTCTTTGCCAAAACAAACGCATGTTAGTTTGCCCTACTCATGAGTTGACAAAAAAGGAAGAAGAAAGACGAAATTGAATAAAGAATATGATTTCAAACATTGATATATAAAATGAATTTAAAAAAAAAATCTTTTCTAGGTTATATGACGATAAAATTTTGTAGCATGCACCTCATAATTTGCCCTACTCCATGGAAGATAAAAAAAAATTAGGAAAAAGAAAAAAAAATCTTTTTGAAGAAAAAGAATATCTTTTTGAGTATTGATGGAATGTAATGTTTTTACATTGTATTTTAGGTTGTTATATAAAATTTCATCAGTATATTTGATTTTTTTTTTTTTTTGGGTTACATATGGCTAAAACTATAGGATATGTTATAACAATTATTATAATTCCATTTTTATGCAACTGCAACATTTATTGTCATTAATTAGATGTATTTTTGGTTTATCATGAATTTTAATTATTTTCAAATGATAACCTAGCGAATTAACTCTTAGATTTTAATAAATTGCATAATTATGTATATAAATACTTTGTATTTAAATAAATGGTTGTTAAGTTAATTGAAAAGGAGAAACTATGGAGTAGTCGTGAG
Organism: Tinospora cordifolia; assembly: GCA_030144865.1. Lineage (NCBI taxonomy): Eukaryota > Viridiplantae > Streptophyta > Magnoliopsida > Ranunculales > Menispermaceae > Tinospora > Tinospora cordifolia. The sequence continues at coordinate 12,624 of JAJIYU010005901.1, read as the reverse complement.
TTAGTTTAATAACTATATATTAAAGAAAAAAAATGGTAGTCATGGCTAATTGTGAATTAGTTTAAGTACCAATAAAAAATTAATTGTATAAAATTACCAAATCACCCCAATTAATTTAATGTTTATTTTTTTTAAATAACATAAATGCCTCAATTAATTTAATATATGCTTGGTTTTTTTCTCAAGAAAACAAAAACAAAAGAGGGGGTAAAGATGCATGGAAGAAGTGCAAAAGCGGTCATACCACAAAAAAATAAATAAATAAATAAAAAGAAAAAAGTATCTATTATATTATTGTGTGTATATATATTTATAATATGTGTATGCCTGTGCAAAAGGTCTTTCTCTAACAAAGGTACTTTGACTTTTAAAACACTTATTAATTAATGTAGCATATAAAATAAGATTTTTTTTTCCTTTATAGATAACTGACCTTTTTTTTTTTTAAATCACTTTCCACAAAGGAAACACCTCCTCTAATGGACCTTCTTATTGCAGTTATATGATTGTACAAGAAAAAAAAAATCTCTTTATGAGTTGGTCATTAAGGTGTTTGATGGAATTGCTCAATATCTTATTATAATTAAAAAGGTATAGAACTATAGATTTCAACCATTCATTTCTTATATATATATGTTAATAAAGATTATTCTATTGATCCAGCACAATACAGTTAGATAAAAAAAAAAAAAGTTAAATATCTTTTAAATCTTTTTGCAAATCTTCATAATTGGGAGGTATCAGTTTAAATTTTTATTTATATTATTATTATAATTAATGATGATGTTGGGTGAAAAACTTCCAGTTGTTGGTATCAAAGCAGCTATTAATATACTATTTTATTGCAAATTTGGATTTACGATTAAAATTCGGATGTTTGATTAAATTGTAATTAATTATGGGTTTGTTAATAATAATTTAGTTTTCCTCTTTCCCATAAAATTAGCCGGTTAGCCAATAAAATCAATGGATTTTTCAGATTAAATTTTATCTTTTTTTTTTGTTTGTGTATTATATTTACTCTATCTATATGATAATTATATAATGGGCTTCAATATATTTCATTATCGTCTGTGCAACTCAAATTAGAATATGTGCATACCTACTTATTTTATATATATGATCACTATATTCATGTTCATGCCTTGTATACTGTTGTTATTAGAATTATGTTACTTTATATTCACCCAAGTGACTTAGTTCATAATATTTTAATTATAATTGAGCAGATCCAACGATATATCATTGACTTTGTCCAACTAAACATATATAGGCAATTAATATATTAGTGTGTGTGCTCAAGAGACAGTGTGACTAAGTGAAGTAAACTTGAAGAAACACACCATGTGGGTCAAAAATCTATCAAACAAAAATAAGAATGAAAAAACTTACTCTGAGAATAACATAAATTCCAACACTAGATCTGGATTTAGTTGAGTACATAAGCCAAGCAAAAAAAAAGTAAATGCAATGCTTCTTTGGTTAGACATGAGGTCTTCTTAAAAAAGATTGTTATGATTATCAAAACTATTAGCAAAGAAAGGTAGCAATCAATGTCTACTAAATTCAAGAACTATTAGTACTAAAAGAGACTCCATGGGTGAAGTTGAAAAATATAAATTAACTAGATTCATCATTAAAGGTTTTACTCAACAAAAGGACAATTACTATAAAAAAGAAAAACCTTTTTTTTTTTGTCAAAGGAAGATTCTTTTAGGATAATAATGACACTAATAGATTATTTTAACTTAGAAATGTAACACATCGATGTGAATATTGCATTTCTAAATGGTTCCTTATTTTAATATGTCAATGTATGTTTTAACCAAAAGGTTTTTGAAATTGAAGGCAAATAGCGTTAAAGAAGCTTTCTAGGTAGTGATACTTAAAATTTGATGAGATCATTAGATCTTTTGATTTTTAAGAAAATAAAATTAATGAATGCATTTATTTAAAAGTTAGTAGGTGTAGATTTATTTTCTTAATATTTCATGTTAGTGATACACGAATTGCTAGCAGTGACCTAGGAATGTTACATGGAATTAAACATTTCTATCTTAATGTTTTTTTGGAATTAAACATTTTTTTCTTGGCATAAAAACTCATCGAAATCAGTCTTATGAACTTCTTAGATTGTCATAGAGAACCTAGATTTATAAAGTTTTTAAAGAGTTCAATATGCAAAATTATAATGATAGAAATGCACCCATTGTTAATGTAATGACCCATATATTTTAATATGTATTTCCGGGTTCTTTTCTAAATTTTTAACTGAAATACATGAATTTTCTCAAATTTTTGCAAGTTTTGCCTATTTAATTAGAAAAAATATGATTAATTGAGAAATATAATTTTCAGCATAAGAATATGTTAATTATTGAGAAAATATGATTTTGGGTTAATTACACGAATTTTGAGAGTGAATGATGAATTTTTTAAAGTAATTATTTGATTTTTGGAGGAAAAATAGCAATTTTGGGGTAAATTAAATGATTTTTAAAAAATAAATGTATAAATTAAAATTTTGGATATAGTTAAAATAATTTGGAAAGAATTGGGGGATAAGTGATTAAACAAAATAAAAATAATGAGGGAAGAAAAAATACAAATATATATATATATATATATATATATATATATATATATATATCATTTAGAAAAGGGAAGGAAAGTTTAAAAAAAAAGTATTCCAAACTTGGGTAGCCAGGCGTTGGGCCTGGGCTGCCCAAATCCAATTGGGGGCTGCACAGACACGGGCCAAATAGCCTGTGTGGGTCGGGCATGGGGTATTGAGCGCTGATCCAGGCCAAATAGACGGCACTCCAATATCTCTCTCGTCCTAGCTTTGTTTTGGGCACTCTTATAGTCGTTGGAAAGCTCCAAGGGTCATCTTCAAGGAGGTGCAAGGCCTTGATCGAAACCCACTGCTGTTTGGAGTTGAGACGACTACAAATAGGGCCTAATTCAGCCCTTGCAGACCGATTTCAGGTTGGGCCTCTGGCCGCGCGGACTAGGCCCACGAAGGCCGAGCCCAGGCGCGTTTAGCGCCTGGGCCGGCCCAGGACGCCTGGCGGCCCAGGCACCTTCTTCTTCTTCTTCCCATGATTTTTGGGGTATTTTTGGTGAATTTCTGCATTTTGTGAGGTATTTTTCAGCCAAAAATCATGGGAATCCATGGTTTGATGACCCCTGGTTTTGAGCAAGCCAATAGCAAGTGCCAACTGGACATTCAACATGAAGATTTGGAGGCCACGTGGGGGTCTGTATGTACGCTATTCTCATGCCATGCAAGCAGCTTCTCATGCAACAAAAACCCAGATTTTTGCCTAAGTCCAAACTTCCAGCTCTTGCTCCCACCTTCCAGACATTGAATCTCTTTCGTTTCTCATCCAAATCTAGTGATCTATAGCTTGTTTTGAAGCTGATAACACCATCTACGAAGTCCCATTAGTGGTTTGCCCAATCTTGAAGCCATCTGAATCAGAAATCATAGAGAAAAGGTGTTGTCCACAAAGTTCAAGCCTAAAAAACCAGAAGAGTTTGTCTTAAAGCCACCTTTAGAGCTCTGATTCCTAGACCATTTCAAGTCCGTTCTGGAGGTAAAACCCCTCTTTTTCTTCTTTATTTCGAGTACTTCTATGTCCAAGTGGTGGAAATCGAAAAGCAAAACTCCCAAACTGTTTTATAAGGCCATGAAACTGACTATCTGGCTAATTGTTTTGACAGTTTCTGCAGAAAGCAAGCAGTAAGACCAGATTGAAGTTGTATTTGGAGAACTTGTAGACATCCGTTTGGGTTGAAACCAGAGGTGTTTTAAACCTTATAGTAGAGGCTACAGAGAGGTATAAAGAGCTAACCCTAAGCCTTTGTATTTTAGATGTTATATACTTGCAACTGTGCCTTGTCAGTTAGGGATTCTAGGACTTAGAATATTTTCTGAAGGAAATCCCTTGGACTTGCTATGGTGAAACTTGAAATTGAGGGTGATTAGGGTGATACTTACTTGCTATTTTAGATGATACTTATTAGACAAATGTTTAGGGACCTGAAACCTTTCAAAATCAGTAAGATAAACCCTCGGATCAGTGCTGTAGAGAAGGAAAATTTGGCACTTGAAACAACTTAGAAAAAATTTGGGAATCTGAAAACCAGTTTTAGGACAGATAAATATCAGATCAGTTAACTGACAAAACCTTGGAAATTTGAGCTAAACTTTGGTGGAGAGGTCCCTGGATGTGTCTATAATATGTATATCAAATTTCAGGCCATTCTGTATTAGGGAAGTAGGTTAATTAACTCACTAAGTGACTGCTTGTCACAGGATATACGGGATTCTTATAATCTCTGTTATTATACCCAGAAACCCTAGTAAATGAAGTTCAAAAATCACGAAATAAAATTCTAGTGAAAGCTTAGACAGGATAGATTAAATCTAGAAACTTTTACACAAATCCAGCGGTTGGATTGATCACAGTAAATTTGATAAGTGGATCAAATTAGGAAAACAATCACTGTCTATCATACAGAACTCGAGAACACATAGTCCCTGAAATCTTAGATAAAAATACTATCAAATGAAGTCCTAAAATCATGGTTTAAAATTATAGGGAAGGTTTAAGGAGTCTAGAACAGATCTGAAAAATTTGGTGCAAATCCGGCGTACGGATTGCCCGCAGAAAAATCAGCAAGCTTGCTGTGTAAGAAAGCAAAGGATCCAAATTTGACTAAGTGTTGAGGTTTGAGATTTTGAACTAATTTTGACCCTTTTTGACCCAATCTTGACTGAATGGCCTATGTTGACCCAATTTGGGCATGGATTGACCTAAGGTAACTAGGATGACCGCATTGACCAGAATTGACTATGTCTGACCGATTGATTGAAACGACTCGGGTCGATCAAAACTAAGTTGGGACGGTGATATTAGATATTGGGTCACTGTACAGATAGAACTGAGATTGAGTTTTAATTGATGCAGATTCGAGAGGGTATAGCAGGGCTGTGCCGGTTGTCGACGGGACATCGATGCACAAGACCCGAGGTGAGTAGTGTTTTCTAACTCATTTCTTAGAGCTTGTTATTCTGTTCATTATGAAAATGGATTACATATTGTGATGGACACTCATTCTTTTAAATGGATTTTAAATGAAAAGTGCACCGAGACTTGAGGTCCGAGAGTACAGGGTTAGGGTTAGTTGTGTCGTTCTCTTATACAACCCCTAGAGGTGACCACCTAGCACAAAGTGCCCACCAGGGGGTTCTGTGGGCCTACGATGATGGCAACGACAATAAGACCCAATCGGGTTATCACTGTAAGGCAACGACAATAAGTCCTGGTTGGTCGTTACGATGATGGCAACGGCAATAAGACCTAATCAAAATCGACACGATGCGCCTAACTGTCTGCAACCAGCTCGAGTGATTTTTAATCGCCTCGGAGAGCTTGAGAGCCTCGGCGAATGTTTTTCATTATTTAACTATTTTTGAATGAAGGTGCACGACTGCATCATGGATTTAAATGATGTTTACTGTTGCATTCACTTGCATAATGTTATTGCTCATGCATTCATGGCACATGTTTTTAATTGTGGAATACTTGTTTTAAGTTTGAATTAGACTGCATTACTCACTGAGCCGTCGTAGACAATTAGGCTCACCACTCTAACTTTTCAGGTTCTTCAGCAACGGATAAGGGCAAGGGAGTAGTCATCGCCTAGAGCCGCATTCCCTTACTCTTTCTTTGGTAGGTCTTCTTTGTATTTCCCTTTCTGTTATCATCTTTTGAGGGTTAGGATCTATGTATAGGGGTGAGGATAGTCTGTATATAATGAACAATCTCTCATGTTGCTACACATGTGTAATGACCCGCTTTAGAAATATGAAGTTCTTATTAGTGTTCGTATGTTAAATTTCTTATGCATTCCCTATGATTACTCTGATATTGTGTGATGTGGTGTTGTATGTTGAGGTTTAACAGTGTCTTGGCAAGCTCGCTTGCCAGCGGGTTTGTTGGGGCACTGTACCAGTCGGCTCGCCCTTCATCCTAGGGAAGGGGTCTCAACAAGTGTTGAATGGACATCAGTGCGCGGGACTCGAGGTGAATAATTTAATTCAGTTATTATCTTAACTATATTTCTTGCATGAAAAATGAATGAAATCATCATCGATTGAATGGTTTCTTGTGTCTGAGCTACAATGATTACTTTGAGATATATGTAGATGTACATCGATAGTGAGACCATAGGCTTGAGGTCCGAGCGCAGGGTCAAGGTACACGATGTGATTGGATTAGGCTCGAGGTCTGAGTGTCGGGGTTAGGGCATATGATCAGTGCGCCTAGCCTCAGACCCGCTCAAGCATGGCACTTCAAGGCCGAGCACAGGGTTAGGGCAATCGATGAAATGCGCCTAACTCTTGACCCGCTTGAGTGGCTGGTACGCCTGACTCATGACCCACTCGAGCGATGACTATAGGGTTGTATTTGATGATTTGAGCCCTAGTCTTGATATAGTTTTGAGCTGCGTGTATTTAAATTATTTTTCTTTAACTGTTGCACTATTTATAATTGTTTTACTATATATCATGTGTCTACAATTACTATTCATGCATACATGCACTGTTTGTGGGAATGCAGGTTATTTTGGCACACTAGTTCTACTACTCACTGAGCCACATTGCATATTTGGCTCACTATTCTACCAACATTTTAGGTTCCTCAACAGTTGACAAGGAAAAGGCGTGGTGATAGTCTAGCCCCTTTAGTGGTCCTTTGTTCCTTTTTGTTTCTATTTAGATGTTGGTCATTTTGTGCGTCTGTAATTAAGGGTCAAACTATACTTTTGGAACATGATAATATGTAATATTTTGTTACTTTCGCACCTTACAAAATGAATGCTCAAATTACTCTGATGTCATTTGTCGTAGAAACTGGAATGTAAAGGCTTAATAGTGATTAGGCGAACTCGACTCGATGATTGAGTTCGTTGAGTCACTGTGTTGGTCGGGCCGTCCTTTGGCCTAGGGAAGGGGTCACGACAATTAAAGGTTATAAAGTTGGCAAATTCCTAAGTTTGAAAATAACCTAGATCGAAAATAAATGAAAGACATTCCATTCACTATAGTAGTAGAAACTCTTATGTATGCTTAGGTTTGCAAAACAACCACATATAGCATTTAATAGCAAAATGCTAGGCAGACATCAAAGCAATCTTAGTTTGAATCATTGGAAAGTGACAAAGAAAGTTTTGAGATATCTATAATAAACTAAAGATTTCATGCTTATATACAATAAGACTAAGGCACTTGAAGTGGTAGGCTACACAAATTTCAATTTTGGTGGTTGTCCAAATAATAAGAAATCTATTTTAGGTTTTATTTTTTTTAATGGCTAATGAAGTGGTGTCATGAAAAAGTCTAAAGCAAACCATGACAGCTTTTTCATCTACTATCATGTCATAAGCATTTTGGTTATGAAATTTCATCTTAAGCCTTTAAGTTGTTGATTCTATGAATTGTTTCTATGACAACTCTATAGTAATTATGTTCTCAAAGAATAATAAGAGTTTAAGAATGTTGACACATATTGATATTAAATATATTGTTGTTAGAGAGAAGATTCAATACGTCACATAATTGTTGATCTCATAACCAATGGTTTGTCACCTATGTTGCACAATGATCACGTTGCTCATATGGATCTAATTGACTCTTGTTTATGTACTTAATGAAAGTATGGTAGTGGTTTAGTTCCAATATTTTATATATTTGATCACACTAATTATTATTGTTATCCTCTTTCATACATTATTTTGTGTGTTAATTGTAAGAAATGCATTGTCCTTCATTAAGACACCGCTGGGCCTAAACATGACATATACGTTTTTATTAGTTGGGACATACATATGAGTCATGAGATTTAATTTCTTTCCCACTCAGTTTATACATCACTTAATAAAGCTCGAGTTAGAGGATATTAAGTAATGATTTACCTGATAACTTTATAAATTAAATAAAATTAACCAAATGGTAGAATGTTATATATTTATAGTTTTATTTAATTTAAAAGATTGATAATTAATATTATCTAATATAAGGATATTTTGATAAAATCTCTTATAAGTTGGTGATTAAGTCATTTGATAGAATTGACTCAATACCTTTTCACAATTAAAAGAGTGTAGATCACAACCTTTAATTTCATATAAAACTAAAAAGATGTGTTAATGAAGATTATTCCATCAACGAACACCATATAATGAAGTGAAAAGATTAAAGTTTTGCACTGAACTTTTTGATAAAACTTCAAAGATTACATGTATGAGTTTCAATCTTTATTTATATTATATTTCGTGGTAATTTTGGGTAAAAAGAACTTACATCATAGGTTAGCCTAGGCATAGTCTTTGAGACATTCTTATTAAGAAAGATCTATCATTTCACTTATATCTCAAATAAGGATTAGTTTTGTATCCACAAATTATGGTTCATATCGATGAAAGCCTCAAACACATAAAAGAGTAGGAAGAGTTTTCATTTAATATTAGCATGAATAATGTTGGCCCATATTGCACAATTCAACATATCGACACTCCAAGTAGTCAAAAGGGATAGATAGGTCAGTACTAGGATTAGGGTTTGGCATTATCCACAATTAACCTGTGACGACCCGTGTTACGATACACAAAAAATATTCAAATCCAACATATGTATTTTCTAAATAAAATTAACCAAAATTTTCTCAATTTTATATTATTTATTGGAGAAAATGAGAATAATTAGAAAAAAATATAATTTTGAGGAGAAAATACGTGGAATTATAAAGAAAATGTGATTTCCTGAGATAAATAATTTTTAGGATGGATTATTGAATTTTTAGAATAATTATAGATTTTTTAGAGTAATTAATGAAATTTTGGAAGAAAAATATAATTTTTGATAGATTATTCAATTTTTTGATAAAATAATTGTATAAATGATAGGAATGGTGTATAATTGGAGATTTTGATGAGAAATGGTGAATTAAATGATTTTTGAAAAAAAAAAGTGAAAATTAGAGATATATATATGAGAATGAGGGAATTGGAAAAATAACAAAAAAAAGGTATATGTACCTGGGCAGCTTAGGCACTGGGCCTGGACTGCCCAGGCCCGTTCTGGGCGGGCCACACAGGGCAAGGACTGGCGGTGGCCAACCCAGCGCCCCCCCCCCCCCCCCCCCCGGTTTATTCTTTCCCTCTCTTTTCTTCCTAGTTTTCTTCTTTATTTGGCTAGAAACCAATAGCTGGAACCTGTTTTTGGCCCCTTGATTTTCTCACTTCGGCAGCTCCGCCGGGTAGAACTCAGGCAGTGGACGTTTGTGCACCTTGCCGGCAACTCAACGAGCCACGTGGTGAAGTATTGCAATGCCAGAAGACCCTCCAAACCATGCAACAAAACCACCATTGTTACTATTATTTCCATGTTTGAGAGACCACTTTAACACCTTCGTTCTTCATCGTCCCTAAGCCAAACTAAGCAAGAGATCACTCGTTGGAAAGCCCTCACACTCCTCTTCAAGTCCCTACAAGCCTCAGCCACCATTGCACCACTAGTCGAAACCAGCCGAGAAAACGTGATGTTCAACACTTGGAAACCCAGGAGACTGAAAAAAGAGTGTTGATCTAAACTCCTTAGAGCCTATTCATAACCCATCCAAAGGTCCGTTTTAGACGTATAATAGCTCGTTGTAAACTTTGAAGCATCTAATTTAATTTTTATTTTGTACAAAATAGCAAATAAATTCTAGAAGTGTGCCAAAAACAGGGCCAAAGTGGACTTCTTGCCAACTGTGACAGCAATTTTGCAGGAAGGTTGTGTTGGAGGCAACTTTGAACTACCATTTGAAGTGGATATGAGCATCGGATCAGGCCGAGGTTTAGAGTGGTTAAAGCTCACATTGGGGACTACAAGAAGGTATAAAGTTCGAACATAACCCTTTGTGAATATGATTTACCATGCTTACCAACGTGTCTTGTCAGTTAGGATTCTAGGACATAGAAAATTTTCTGAAAAATTTCCTTAGGTTGCTATGTTGAAACTTGTAATTGAGAATGGTTAGGGTTATGCTTGCTTACTATTTTGAACGAGACCTAGTGAATTGGTGTTCTGGGATCTGAGAACCCTTAAAAACCAGCAGAGCAAAGCCTCGAATCAATGTTGTAGAGAGGTAAAATTAGGCACTTAAAAAGTTTAGAAAAATTGGGAAATTAAAAATCTGTTTCAAGGCTGAAATGTAAAGAGTCAATTGATTGACCAAAAATGATTATTTTGGGCTGGAATTTGGTGAAAAGGTCATGGGGTATGCCTAGAATATACATGCCAAATTTCAGAACATTCTGAGTTTGGATGGTAGGTCAATTGGAGCACTTAGTGACTGCCTGTCAAATGCAGTCCAGGGAAACTGAATATCCGGATATCACTATTGGAAAACATATCAAACGAGATCCAAAAATTGTGAAATAAAATTTTGGTAAATTTTTTAGAAGAATGTATCAAATCTGAAAATTTTTAAATAAATTCAACGGTTGGATTGATCAAAGGAAATTTGAAAACTTTACTACGCATTCCTGAATTCGGCTGAAAATTCTGAAAGTGAATTAAATGACCAAACCTCAATGTTTTGAGCTGAAATTTAATGAAAAGATTCCTAAGTATTTCTAGTATATTTATACCAAATTTTAGAGTATTCTGATATGGATAAGTAGGTCAAATTAGGCAAACAGCTAATGCATGTCACATAGAATCCAAGAACACATAAACTCTGATATCTCAGTTAAAAACACTATCAAATGAAGTCCTAAAATCATGATTTAAAATTCTATGGAATATTTGAGGAGTCTAGAACAGATCTCAAAATTTTGGCACAAATTCAATGTACGCATTACCTGCAGAAAAATCAGAAAAATTATTGCACAGTTAGGGCCATAAGCTAAAGATGTGTCTAAGTGATAGGAATTGGGAATTTTGATCCTTTTGACCCAATCTTGACCTGAATGGCCTATGTTAACCCAATCTGGGCACAAATTAACCAAAAGTGTCTAGGATGACCACATTAACCAGAGTTGACCAGGTTTGACCGATTGACCAAAACGGCTCTGGTCGATCGAAACTGAGTAGGGACAGTGAGATTAGATATTAGGTCATTGTATGGATAAAACTGAGATTGAGTTTAATTAATGCAAATTCGAGAGATTATTACGGAACTGGGCTGGTTGTCGACAAGACATCGGTGCGCAGGATCCAAGGTGAGTAGTTTGACTCGGGTGTTTTCTATGACTTTTATTCCTTGCATAAAACTTGTATGAAATGACATGGTTTAAATGGTTTTACAAGATTTAGATACATCTGATTGGTTTTGAGACATGTAGATGTACACTAGTAGTGAGACCATAGGCTTGAGGGCCAAACGTCGGGGTCAGGGTGCTTGATGTGATTGTGATAGACTCGAGGTCCGAGCGCCAGGGGTTAAGGCATGTGATCAGTGCGGCTAGCTGATAAACCCACGAGAGTCATAGCACTAGAGGACCGAGCAAGGGGTTAGGGTATTTGCGGATTATGCCTAGCTCACGACCCGCTCGAGTGGCCAGTATGTCTGACTCAGGACCCGCTCGAGCAATGACCATAGGTTGGGTTTGTTGAGTTAACCTTACCTGCATATGTTTTTTCTTACTAGCATGGATTTGAGATGTTTTCTGAAACTGATGCACTGTTTATAACTATTTTCATACTATGTCATGCTTTCAAATGCCATAATATTTTTACTGCTCATGCATACATGCATTGTTTTAGAGTATTGGTTATGGTTGACATGTTAATCTTTCTACTCATTGAGCCATGTGGATTTGAGGCTCACTACTTTATCACTATTTCAGGTTCTTTAGTGGCTGATAAAGGGAAAGGCATGGTGATCGCCTGACTCCTTGACGACTCTTGTCCCCTTTCTTTTGGTCTTTTGAATTAGAGGTTGGTCACTCCTTGTTTGTGTATAAGTGGTCATTTATGTATTTTGGACAAGATTAATATGTAATGAAATGTTTCCGCTTGTATGTTGTTTACTTTTGCTTTTAAGTGTTTCAATTGTTCCGATATCGTCTGTTGTTTGAGATTTAAAAGTGTTTAACAGTAGTTGGGCAAACTTGACATGGTGAGCGAGTTGGGCCACTGTGCCGATCGGGTCACCCTTAACTTAGAGAAGGGGTCTCGACATAACCAAAAAAATGAATGCAATAATCAAAAAAAGGAGAACAAAAGTTATCAAACCAAAGAGCTTCAGACTAAACCAAAGGAAAGGTTGCCAACTAGATGATGTCCATGTCGCAAATGCAATTGAAAGGTAAGGGAAAAAGGTGATGACTTACCCTGTATAGCTCAACTCATTAAATATGACACATATCTCAAGATACAAATTAATGGTTAGAATTCACAAACATGTGTAAATTTTTGGGGGCTAAGTATGGCAACACACATCACACTAGGGGTGTTCGTGGGTTGGGTTGGGTCGGGTTTAGGGTAAACCCGCAACCCAACCCAAACAGTTCGGGTTGAAAAAGTTCAAACCCAACCCAAACCAATCTATGATTAAACCCAAC
>JAJIYU010005900.1:0-21552 GCA_030144865.1 Tinospora cordifolia | reverse complement strand
ATCCAAAAATTCCATTAATTACTCTAAAAATTTCATAATTATTCCGAAAATTCAACAATCAATCCCAAAAATATTTTCCTCAAAAAATTACAATTTCCCTATGATTTCATGTATTTTTTTCTAAAAATTGTATTTTTACCCATTATTCTAATTTTCTCTAATAAATAACTCAAAATTAGAAAAAATTGGAAAAAATTCATATATTTCCGCTAAAATTTTAGAAAATTCATACATTAAACCCGATAATTTTTGTACATCAAATTATGGGTCGTCACACTTATCCTTTTGATATTCTATTAGCTTCACCATCACACTTACATGTTTAAAATTCTAATGAAGTAAACACCTCTACTTCTAGGACAAACAACACACAAGTGTCTTCACTTATTTTGGCCTGGGCTGAAACTAAGATCTTCCTTCAGTGTGCTCAAACCAAGCACGGGAAACCCTACAAATGAAATCCATGGTTTCAAATCACTCAATATTAACATGTTTACAACCTAGTGTAGTGTCAACCAAAATCCCTCTTATTAACACTTGAAAACAATCTTCTGTTAAAGAGAATGAGTGGGCATTAAGCTAAATTCCTATTCAAAAGTTCACTACAAGCTAACTAAAGTCACCGAAGAGGTATGAACAGTCATGAGTACACAGAGGAAGAACTCCACCTCCCTATCCTAAGAGGGTATCATATATATATATATATATATATATATATAATGTAGTAGGCCTCATCATTTCACACCTAGCAACCCAGGAAAAATGATGGCACTTAGTACCTACAGCATAGGATCAATGTATCAAATGGACTTCAAATTATTCACGCAGTAGTATTATAGCATGATTAAAAGAGGAATCTACCTCTGTTGGTAGTGCATTCCTAGTTGGAGGGATGCATGAACTAAGCTGAGCTATTCAATATAATGGTCCAACAATTCATATAGTTTCGTCATTGCAGTACAACAATATATTGTACTTCGGCACCTTATAAAGGTGACAACATATCAATTTCCTCAAGAAACAGATCATGTTAAGACTTCAAATGAAATATGATTTTGTCATTGATCAACCAAAAATGTTCTCCATGATACATTATTTGTCACACCATGGATGGTCCAAAAACACAAACCCAGGAGTAGAACAAAATCAAAGTTACTAGCCCAAATAAGGAACACTCCACCCACGATGGCCAAACCACACGGTGAAGCCCTAAAAAGAGTTAATTTTCTGTTTAGCGTGCTCCAAAAGAACGAATCTCGAAGGTTTGAGAAGTAAAGTGCAAAAGATCGACAGCAACTATTTATGAAAATTTTTGATTTGCAAGAAATTGCCTTAATTTCAAAGTTTCCTTTTATATTTCCAAAGCATGTAGTTTCTTATTAGATTTCATAGCATATAGGTTTTTTTTTTTTGTTATATTTCCATAGAATATAGTTCTGATTATTCATTAGGAAGAATTAATAAATTGTTTAAAATTTACTTTTTCTTTTTCCTTTTATAAGAGTCTTGGCCGTTCCCTTTATGAACACTATACATATATTTTTATCAATTGAACATTGAGCAATAAAGTTAACGGTTATTTTCTCTGATTTATGTTTTCCCTTGGTAGCAAGTTGAGTAATTTATCTTTAACGTTTTCAAGTCCCTAGAGTGGCATTCAACCCTTGGCTGATTGTGGTGAGTATTCTTTATCAATAACTCCAAGGTTTCCTCCCTTTCAGCCAATTAACTTCAGTCCTTGAGTTTCTTTGTTCGTCTATTCTCCTGTTTTCTCAAGTTTTATCTTCAATAAAGCTCACCACACATGACACACCTTCACAAATCCATACCAAAAAAAGTTCACAGCCTCCAACGCTCTTTAAAGCGCGTTACCAAGTGCACCAAACTCCCACCATTTAGGGTTTTGGAAATAATAAAGCCTTACCTGGACACTGGAAAGACCATTATCAAAGTCAAACCTATGACTTCTGAATCGCAATAGAACACTCTTGACCATTACAACATTTCCCAGTGCTCATGTCATCTAAATCCTCACCTGTACCACAAATTGAACACAAGCAGGTACACGGTAAAGACAAAAAAAAAGATAGAGAACAAATGGAATTCTTATACTGAAAATCCATGAGATGCATGAAAATATTGTGCATGGCCTAAACAAGGATCAAATAAAGATGAAATTTACTGTTCTTGGGTGGTAGACCAACACTGGTTATCTTGGTCTGCCACTCAATGAAGATTGGGATAGCTACCATATTGCTCCAGACATTTGCTGACATAAGCAGTTCTCTCCCTTAGAAATAGAAAACTGTAATCTATACAGCATTCTAATTACCACACCTCTATTACTGCCCAGTCTGAGAGCAAGCACATATTAAACTAATATACCCTATTTCTCAGACAAAATCCTCTTGAGGCAATAATAAGGTACCACTTCCTTGCAGTTAATGTATGTGTGTTTTAAAACCCTTATAAAATTTGCAAACATGCAAATGATGCACTTCATGATTCCTATTATTTTTCTTTAATAGACCATGTAAAATCAATATAGAGATCACCGTATAAATTGAAAAGCAACTTGTCATGACACAAAAACATGCAGACACTTATCCATTGTTCTTAGGTGATAGGTACTCAAGCCGAACTGTCAACCTGTTATGTAATGCAAGACATGGGCTACCCACACTAGTAAAAATAAATTCAATGCATTTAAATCCATCAACAGATGCACTAAATGTTAGCTATGCTATCATTCTTTCTAAAAGAGAGCATACTAGATCAAATACAGAAATGTTTAAATGAATTGTAATGCAAATTATCATGAGATTAAACAAACAACGCCTTATTCATTGCCTTCAGCTACAATTGGTATTCAAATCAACTCCAGCATCAGCATCTGATGGGAAACACGTGGCACGCATTATTGACCATTGTGTTTACTGCATATACATCAATCAATAGTTGAAGGTACACAACAATGATGTATGTATCACTATTGTACGTGAAAAGTATGCAAACATAAAGGATAAAATAACCACAAAAAAGTCAATATATCCATAAGTACTGTCATGAAATACTTTGGTAGAATAATAGTCTATAAACCAACCTTAATCTCAATGATGAACACCTAGCCATATTTTAGTCCTTAGATACCATTAACAAATGCTTGAGAAATCCTAAAACATATCTTTCAAATGCTTATATTCTTGTCAGTCCCAAGACACCCACCACAAATGCCCCTACAATAAAATAGAAAAGTGAAACAGCTGGCTCTTTTTTACTTGTGATGAGCATCCTAAATCTATAATTGTTGCTTCTAATATCATAAGGTAGTTATAAGCTTCTTGCTGCCTCTGTTTGCATTCAGAAATCTGGTCAGTGCTCACATAAAATATGTAAGTAAATTTTTTCATTTGGTTGTGAACAATCTATTGCAACATGGTTTGCACATTTGTAGATATCTTGCTAGCTACCGTGCAAACAATAAGCAAACTGAAATTCACACAGAAAAACATTTGATTAATGAAGAAGATTAAGCCAAGTCCTGATGTCATTCTACAAATTAATCCATGTCTTAAACTATGAAGGATAAAGGAATCCTACAAATCACCTAGAAAAGTTCTCATGGGATTCATCACTTCTCTTTGCATCCCCTTGATGGACAATTGAGCTCAACATCCAGCCAAATTAGCTCACTCAAAAAAAAAAAAAAAATTATCTGTTGCATATATGAGCTGGATGCACTACCAAAGTGACTTTGACAGCACATCCTTCCTCTATTTCTTAACTTCGCTTTCTTGAAATATTGGCACAACAGCCACCTCCAGCATGCACACCATTACTACAAACATTGACAAAAGGGTTAAAAAATAATAATAAAAAAAAAATACCCTAAGCTGATAGGATTGGAGAAATAACTTTTTGAAAATGAAAAAGAAGGCTGCCACCATATTTAGTAAACTAAACAATTAGGATTTTTTTTCAACTGATCAAAGCCACACAAAAACTCGGGTACAATAAGACTTGCTGCTATTAAACTGAAATTTAGAATAACTGAAGCAGAAATTTCGTGCCATAATTTATTTACTACAGATTCCTTGGAATCTATAGTTACCTAATACTAGAGATGGAATTCAAAAAAAGAAGCATACATGGCATCTCATATTCTCTGCTGTGATCCATCTCTTTTGGACAACGCTTAAAAACGAATATATATATCACAAGATATGAGCATAAACGTCTGGTAGTATGCAACAATAGACCAGGAAGCGAAGACATAGGGAAGTCGCCAAGCATTTGGTAATGCCATTTTAAGCACTTTCCAGTGTTTAGCTGAAGTTTAATTTCCACGAATTTGGTAATAGTCGCCAAATGAAGTTTAATTTCCACGAATAGTGCCATTAGTACCAACAGAAAAATTCCCTCTTTTTCATAAGAAACAAACACTTTTCATGTAAAATAGCCATAAATTAACTCATTTTTACAACAGCATACGTATCATGATGAAAAAAAAATAGAGATCCAATCCGCAAGTGTGCCATTCAATCCACCATCCATTTCACTTCACCTGAACTACAACCTCGACTTCAATAATAGATCCACCAGTACAACTCCAACCAAAGCAAAAGAAGACTCAAACACAGGCAAAAAAGGTCCAAGAAATACATTCTGCAACACCTTTAAAATTCTTGCAATTTTGTTCACCTTTGTTATGATTTTATCCACATAAACCAAAGCATGACACAATTCACACCTATTAAAATGACCCATTCTCCAATTATCTAGTACTTAAGATCCTAGATGTTTGCATTTATTTATCCAATTCTTATTGCTTAAGCTCTGCCTTCATGTGGCATCCCCTCAGCAACAAGAAAGTCATCATCAATAAGAATAATGACAAAAGCCACACCCCCTTTTTTTCAAACGCCAGCACTCAGATGACTATAATTAAATAACCAACCCTCAGATGACTCATTATTATAGTTTTGTGAGGTATAATATTCAGATGAATTAGCTTAAGTTGAAGCGGCGACTTAGATGCTAATTTATTCTTAAAATAAAATAAATGGAAGTATATAGTGTTAAAAAACAAAGAATTAACAAATTAAGATGGGCGTTGGTTTACATGATTTAAAGTTAAATAATGTGAAATGATATGGGTTGGAAATGACATAAATGGTTTTATGCGATATAGCTGTTCAAAGATCAAATGGAAAGAATTAATCAATTACATGTCTGTTATATTGATAAGGTTTAGATTGAGGCTTACAAGAGTCTGGCCCTTTTTGGGAAATAGAACAGTTAGGATTCTGTGCTTGTCAGGATACTATTATGGGAGTTGTAAAAAAGTGTAACTTTTGTTATTATTCTTATTGATGTTTTTGTGGTCACTAAAGGGATGAGCAGCAAAGGTTGGATGTATAATTGCACATATTTTATATATATATATAATGGAAACATATGAAGCTACCAACAACTTGACTCAATCCTCTAGGAAACATGTGAAGCTACCAACAACTTGACTCAATCCTCCAGGTTCCAATTTGATATACATGCTCTAATAGGCTAATTAAGCACAAAACACAACTCTTCATATTTAAAATGCTCCCTAGTTAATAATTTATGCACTTACATCAGGGGAATACAAAAGATGATATACTTTGTGCTTCAACAACCTATTATATTAGTCACAGCGTCCCTTTCTATCATTGCTCAAGATGAAGTACTTGTGGCTTGCATCCAAGATAGGAAATGAATCTTAAAAATGGACGTGTTCACAAATACATAGAGTTCATAGAAACTTGTAAGCATTGTATTTCATAACAACAATCAGTAAGGTTGAGCATATGACAACGAGATGAGACAAATCACAAAGGGTTGCATACAAAATTATCACTTTCTACCAATTCACTGGCAAAGCTATTGGTATCAATATATTACATAAAGGTCCTTGCAGACATCTCCAGAATAATTAGTCCGGATCTTATCAGGATTTGGCTCTTGATTAATAATAGAGAGTAATCAAAGTTCCTCAGTACCAGATCATAAGAGAACCCAACTCATCTGGCAGGTGTGTGAACCAAAAGGAAGTTCTTATAAGAATGAACGAATTCATCTCTCACAGGAATCAAAGAATCACATATCTTAGGATTTCGGTTCTTCAAAAGGCATCCAAACGATTAAGATATCACTTTAGGGTGGTTGTTTCTACAGAAATTATCAGTTCTCCAGGATCTACTCATAAGAATACTTGTATTAATATGGATGACCAAAAGGTAACCTCCTAGTCTCATTGATCACAATTCTCTTTGCTTGGATCAGGACTTCTTTTACCAGTTCTACTCAAGCTCGAGTTTCTTTTGACCAAATCCTCCACTACTATGAATTTACCAAGAAAAAGGGCTTGGGCAGTTAGAACCATCACTTTATTTTATAACTATTTTTTCTTTTATCTTGATAAACATTGTTCAAAAGTATATCTAGTCCTACACAATTTAAATTAGTCTACACCAGCACAAACAGAGAACAAGTTTTTGGGGAATGAAATGTATACCTTGAGTTATAGGTACGACACAAGGGTTTAACTGGAAAAAAAAGGAAAAAACAGGAGAAAAATCAGCCCACAGAATCTTATTTTGGAAGGCATTTAAAGTTTCCAAAGAGATCCATGACAAGGTTTTCATCATGAGAGAGAAAAATAGAAAGCTCAATGTTTTTGGGCTCTTGGGGTCATCCTGGATCCTTTTTTTTAAAAGAAAATTTCTCATAAATTAAGGATATTAATAGAAATTTGAGTGGCCTTCGATGCAACAGGAGCTTGTTTCGTCACCATTAACCTTTTTGGATAAGACTTCATATTATTGCTTTTCTTATTCTTCTTTCAAACCAATCATTACACATAGACCTTCAAGGAACGGTCATTAGAGTGTAAAAAACAATCAATTTCTTTTGGAGGATTCATGGTTGTTCTGCGCACGTCCTACGAGGGGCTCGAAAAAGAATGTTGGCTTTGTTTGAGACTTGAAAGGCTGCAAAGGTGACAGTAGTAGCTTGCCAGAATAAATTGGTAGATTCTGGGCATTAGTATAGTGTTAATTAAAGCATACACACTTGTTTTCTTATTTTCTATCTCTTCATGCACTGTGGATTAAAACCATATTTCAGCATATAATACCTACCATCTTTTGCTATGATCAGATCATGTGCCATATTTGGAGTGATTGTGTGATTTTTAGCATGTATGGATATTATCCAAAATATCCTCTCACTCTGCAGCAAGAAACCATGTATGATAGTAGTCCTATCAAAGTCATTTGTCAACCTTCAATAATGATGTGTGCTATATTGTTGCAAACAGATAGGTTCCCTCCCCTACATTGTTGGTGAACTACTAACACAAAGAAAGCATGAGGTTAAAAACTAAACCTTGTTGAATGAAATTGAAGGAAAACAAATCAAGCTATAATGCGAAACATTGGATACAGCCAGTTCATATCTCTATCCAAATGACTACTCTTTATATTCAGTATTGCAACAATTCACATGCTTACTCTCATGTCTGCTCGCAATGTCTTTAAAATGGCATGAAACAGTCAAAAGTGCTTAACAAAGAAAGTAGAATAAAGGCCTAAATAACCACCAATTGAGACAACTAAAATGATAGAGCATGAAAGTTTTTATGAGTTCTTTCTTCCTAAAGTTGCTTAATGGTACAAATTCAAAAGCATTAAGGAATACTTATCGAAAATTTCTACATTATTCAGCAGTAATGGAATCACTACCAAGTTATTTCAAGTCTAATAAGGATGACAGTGAAGTCACGTGTACTCATGTCAATGATTTCTAAGTTTCCAACACATTCAATGGAAAAATCAAATATCCAAGTCCAACTTAAGTTAATACATCACACCTAAACAAGATGACCGAGTAGCAAATAGAAAGTAGACTTTAATTGCCATATGGCCGATCTAGTAGCATAATGTCATTCTGCAACTGTTGCACTCTAAAGAAATATGAACTTACTTTTGATTGGTGACCAAAGGTCAATGTGAACGATTTAATTGATTGGCACAAACTATACATTATCAAGGAAGTTAGGCAAATGTTCAATTTTGGTAAAACCCTATGAAAAAGCAACATTCACAATGACAGTCCCAACAATCATGACCCAAAAGAAATTGTTTTTTTGAGGAAAAAAAATATATCTCAAGTTTTGAAGAATATGGGGACATTGAAAAAAAAATATATTAACAAAAACAAATTACGGTATATTGATTGTATTAAATACCTAAATTTGCATACTATGGCAACAAGTGATATATCCCCTGTAGCCATGCAAACTTTTCCCACGCCTTTAACCATTTAAATGGGATATATCTCAGACATTTTACAATTGCTAACCCAAAAGATGCCAAAAGAGGACCTATGGCACACTGTAACAGATGAAGAAGAAACCTCAAAAAAATCCTAGAATTCTTCTCCTTCCAAATTGACCAAATCACGGAAAAAGCAAAAAATAGGCATGATAATTTTTTTAAATTCCAAAGTACGCTTAAAAAGAAACTATATCTCTTTTTAGGCAAATGTTGGACATGTTGACACCACGCCAACACCAAAATGTCAAAAAATTGCCCACTTAATTTTTTTTTTTTTTAAATTACTACTGATGGTGTCTCCCAGCCAATCAACCAAATTGGCGGGTGGCTTATAATGTTGGCCATGTTTAAAAAAAAAAAAAAGAATGCCACACAATTTATTCTATATTAAAAAGTTTAATAAAACTACAAAAATCTTTTTCTTTAAAGGTAAAACAAATGTAAATTATTTTCGACAGTTAAAAATAAAACTCATAAAAAAATATAGTTGTTTAATAAAAAAAAAACTTAATATTGCCTCGTCCAATGGGCAACATTATATATATATTGCCTTAAACAAGTCCCGTGCAATACAAAGTTTAGCAACACTCTACAAGATTTTTTTTATTTTTAAAATTTTTTAGCACCAAGGAACACTCATATAACATATAGTCTAGTGAACACAAACCTGGCAAAAATAGCATAAAAAGCATGCAAAAGAAAATAAGCTATTAGAGTGAAGTCATCGTGGGAAGCAATTTTATTTTTATTGACAAAGAAAGTTTTGCATTTTTTTAGAAGCTTTTGTTTTTTAATAGTTAAAAAGAAATAATGTATTTTTACCTTAAAAAATTAGTAAACTATTTGCAAATGTATAAGCATTCGTTTGGTTATAATAATTATTTAAAAAATAACAAAAAAAAAACTTAGTGTTGCCCATCCAATAGGCCAATGAGTGAGTGGCATTTAATTGCATGGGGGCAATTCTAAATTTTAGTTTAAAAAAATATGAAGAATCATTACATGTTGAAAAAAAATTTACATTCCCATTAAAACTTTCAGCATAGAATAAATTTTGACATTTAATTTTTTTTTTTTAAATTAAGGA
Organism: Tinospora cordifolia; assembly: GCA_030144865.1. Taxonomy (NCBI): domain Eukaryota; kingdom Viridiplantae; phylum Streptophyta; class Magnoliopsida; order Ranunculales; family Menispermaceae; genus Tinospora; species Tinospora cordifolia. The sequence goes on along the minus strand of JAJIYU010005900.1, from coordinate 12,093 downwards.
AAAAAACAAAAGAAAACTAATGCAACCCATTGGATGGTCGGGAATATATATCACCACCCAATTTGGGCGGGTGGATAGATGGTGCCTCTTGAGTAGTTTTTTATTATTATTAAAAAAAATTAAGTAGGCAATTTTAACCCATCACGCCAACCTGTCTGACATTAGTCTAAGAAAGTATATAGTTTATATTTGAGCCTATTATGAGATTTAAAGAAAAAAAAATCATGTCTATTTTATTCTTTTTTCTCCAAATCATTACAAGACAGATGATAGGCCAATGATCAAGCCACACATGTGAGATGCTGCCAAGGAAGGGGCGGATGCCAAACTGCTTTTCCATCAAGGTCTTGGTAGGCACAATAGTGAAATGGAATAACCACATTCCCCACAATGTCGAAGCAAAAAAGCACTCCCAAATAGGTGCTCAATATATTCCCTATTGAGCTTACACAAACAACACCAATGTGGAAAGGCACATATTTGAAATTCGGTCAAGCTCTTTGCTTATTACTCCTAGGTGGTTGCGTCCAAATGGGGTAAAGGGTATTCATTGTCGAATTAGGTCTTAGGATAGATGCTTACTTGTCAAGAAAGGAGAAGATACCATCCATGAGAGATGCTCCGAGGACAGGGAATACACCCATGAAAAATGTTGTAAAGGAAGGGGAAGATACCAAACTGTTTTTCCACAAAGGTCCTAGTTGGCACAAGAGGGAAATGGAATAACCACATCCTCTATAACTCTAAAGCACAAGAGCACTCCCAAATGGGTGCTCAATAGACTCCCTATTGAGCTTGCACAAATGAAACAAACGAGGAAACACATATTCAGGAGTCACTCAAGCTCTCTGCCAGTTCTTGGGTGTTTGCCTCCAATTTGTGTAATGGGCTTTCATTGTTGGATTAGGTCTTAGGATGGGTAGATGCTTATTTGCTAGTGGGGCGAGTTGTAACTATTATTTATGGTTTTCTTTTGTCTTAGCAATTTACTCTTTATTTATGCCAATAAAATTGTTTGTTTCTTCTCAAGAGAAAAAAAGAATTGTACTTTTGATAGAAATTTTGTTTTCCACAAGGATTAATGGCTAGGAAAGGTGGGTAAGGACGGTTCAATGAGAAGCGCAGATAGGAAAGGCTTGGTGAAAGAAACCATCAGGGATCTCATGACCAGGTTATCCTATCAACGTGCTACATGGGGCCAAAAGTAATAGCAAGGATATTTTCCACGTCTAATGCCAAACCAATGAAATAAGAGGTCCTAATATGGTGGTTCCAACCCACGCCTACCCCACCCACTAAGGAGCACCAAAAAGCAAAGGGATTTTGAGCGAAGGATTGATGATAAAGTCTAGGGAACAAGTTACACAAAGCGTCACCCCGCACCAAGGGTCCTTCCAAAAGCAAATAGAATTCCCCCCTCCCAACCATGAGTCTGATTAAACAAGAAAAGGAATAAATGTTAGAGATGAACATTCAAGGGCTACTATATGTAGATCTACTGCGATTCCTACATTCCTTTGGTTTGCCAATAAGCCATGCCTACTACAAATCACCCACCTCCACCAAAAATCCTACTCTCAAGGAAATCATTGTAACCACTTGCCCACCGAGGCCTTATCCCAATGCCCAAGCCCCCTAGCTCCACGACTCCACCTGCCTAAGGACTGCATTCTAAGCAACTAAATGGGAGCCATGAAACTCCTCAATACCTTCCCAGTCTCATCAATTGCTATGTTCCCAACCACTCCATTAGGATTCCTAAACATAATTGATAGTATGTAGGAAAAGCATTCAAAACAACATTGAGAATAAGTTGCCAACCTTTGAAAAGAAACAATCTCTTCTACGGTTCCACCCTTCAAGCCTCCTAGCCATTTTGGCCACCATTGGGTTCCAAAAGTCAAATCTAGAAAGACTTCTCTCCAAGAGAATACCTAAATAGCTCAACAATGCCAATGAGGCATTGGTTGCATGGTCAGAGGCTTGTCGTGAGACCGCAAGTTTGTGCGTTTGCGTCCTCACCGAAAGATTATTGTCAAGGATTTGGCGGGGAGATTAGTTGATGATTGCAGTTACAACTATGGCCACCGAATAGTCCTTAAGTGGGTGTGTGTTTGTTTCCTCACATTAAAAAGGATTTTTTTTTTTTTAAAAAAAAGGAAAAGAAAAGAAAAGAAGCTTAACAGCCAATATCACCTAACACAACCAAACTTGTGAGCCACCTCCCAACTCACTCTTCTTGCACAGAGATCCATCAACTTGAAATGTTGTCATGTTAATCACCATACTAGATATCCACCAAAAACATCTGACAACCTTGGAGGCATTAAGAAATGCATTCCTTCTCTCTCTCCAAGAATTATAAGGTATCAAATACAAATTAAAGATGAATGACTTCAATTCATAAGACCCATCTCAAACATCTTAATGAAATTAGCACCCCCTAACCTTACCCTCCACCATCAAAGTAAATAAGAAAGAAGACAAACGATCATCTTGTCCCTCTCACCTTAAATCTTACCTCCAGGTTGTCCATAACAAAACCTTAAAGTAAGACGTTGAATGCAAGCATCCCAAAATCCATATTTTCCACCTCTTCCCTAGCCCTTTCTTCTACGTAACCAAGTCTAAAAAAGACCCTTTCTTCTACGTAACCAAATCTAAAAAAGACCAATTGAAAATATTATATGCTTTTGCAAAATCACACTTGAAGACTACCCTTTCTCGTTTTCTCACCCTATAATCTTCACCTTGCTCATTAACAAGAAGAACCACATCAATAATTTATCTTCATTTACAATGGCCAATTAATTCTTGGTCACCATTGAATGTGGAACCCCCTTTGAAGCTATTTGCCAATATGTTAGCAAATAAAATCATAAAGGCATGTCGTCAAGCTAATTGGAAGCCCTCACCTTGGCAAGCAAGTGCTTCCTAAGGAATGAAGCAAACATTAACCTCATATGACCATTAATAGCCTTGCTACTGGTGAAATTCAAAGAACACCTTCAATAAATCAACCCCAGCGGTCTCCCAACTATTGTAGAAGAATGCCATGGTCATGCCATGAAGGCCCAAGGCCTTAGACCCCTCTCACTCAAACACATTAGACCCCTCTCACTCAAAAACAACATGCTCCATCTCATCTTCATCAAAAGTCTCCTATAAAACTGCACTATCCACTCTAGAGATGGAACACCAGTCAAGCCCCTCCGTACGTACCCTTACGACCACAACTGGAAAAAAAAAAAAAAAAAAAAGGATTTGCATAACTCCACCACCATATTCACAATTTCCTCATCATCAACCACCAAGTCATCATCTTCAATCTCAAGTTTAGAAATGGATAATAGCTCGCCTTCCACTCATCAATCTATGGAAGAACTTTGAGTTAGCATGCCTTTCATTCAACTACCACACCTTGGACTTGAGAAAAGTTGCTTTATCCTCCTCATTACAAAGTTTCCATAAATTTGCCTTCTCTCCAACTCTCCCTAGCAAGATCATCACACCAATTAGTCTTTTCCCATCGAAACTCAAAATATTAGCTTCCAACACTCTTCTTTCAAGAACTTCCCACCCCCATAATTTCTTTTTCAACCCTCATTGGCCTTGATAGATTAGGCCTTTTGCCATCACTTGTCGACTGGCCTTAAAAATTAATTTGAGACACTAAGCACCTGTCAAGCCTAATGGGACATAGACAAAGATGTATCTAAGACGACAGGTCAATGGTCCAATAGAAACTCCCACCCACCTCCTGTTTGAAATAAGGGAATATCTCCACACACACTCCACTAGTGAGAAACTAATAAAGCCTACAGCTACAATGAACTAGGCCAACTCTAAAGTCAAACCATGCAAACAAACCATTAAGTAATGAAGGATCATATAGCTAAACAAAAAAAAAAAAAAAAAAAAAAGAAGAAGAAGAAGAAAGAAAGAAAGAAAGAAAACCACACCACCTCAAAATTAAATAAATAAATAAATAAAAAGTTCGACCCAACAGCCAATAATAAGCACATTCTTTAACCGTAAACTATCACCCCTCATCAACGCCCTATCCATCCTACTACTAGTCTTAAGTTCCTGCAACAAAATGATATTGGGCCCACATTTTCCAATAAACCTTTTAATCATACATTTTTTGTCCTGGAAAACACATCCTCAAACATTACAAGTGAGTGTTTTCATTAATAACTAAATGGACCCCAAAAACAATGCAATAACCAACATAGCCAAACAACACTAAGCTCAATTGCTCCCTTCTTTCCAAATTGACCAAAATCCACACCAAAACTGCATATTTTTCTATGATCTATCTCCATCCTTCTCCACTTCCTCAACGTCCCCTCAATCACCCACACATGCATCAATATCGGAAAGGCAACCTTCCCAACCACAAGGGTTCGTAGGTAGATTTTGGGAACCTGGACCAGGTTGGTCATTTAAGGTAGTGGCTTCAAGAATAAACAAAAGAAGAGTCAAAGGGAAGCAAGACAAAGGTGAGAGGAAAGCGAAGTTATTATCAAGGAATCCCCAAAAGCATTTAGGGTAGTGGTTTCAAAAATAAGTCACAATGCAACTTGCATACATCTAATCCTAGTAGTTCTCTTGGCAAATATGAATGTTCTAGTGTCTCTAAGTTTTTTTAAAAATAATAATAATAATGAAACTCAGTTACAAACCACATAAATGGTAATGCATCTTGAATAAGTCTTTCAGAATATAAATTTACTATTTTTTAGGAACCTGTTTAGTCCAAATTCAGCTTCATATTTCATTACTCATCAGTTTCCAAAGAACTAATGCATCATGTTTTGCCATCTGATTCCCATTGTCATCAACAATGGAGTAATTAGCTTCGTACTTCATTACTCATCAGTATCCAAAGAACTAATGCATCATGTTTTGTCAGCTCATTCTGCAATAGAGTAATTCTTGGACAACAACAACAACAACAACAAAAAAAGGCTACTGACCATTTTCATTATGAACTTGATATGAAGTTTTCAAGCAAAGAAACATGAAATCTCCTTCAGAAGGCATGGATAAGTCTTGATATTAGTAAAGACTGATAAGGTCAAGATAGAGAATAAGAAGGGTCCATAAAATAGAGAAGACCAATGCCTATGGAACATTCTAGCAACCAAAATAAGTTTTGTTTTCACAAGCCCTTAGAAAGAGAATTGTAAGCTCTAAACTCCACCTGCCATAACCTTCCCTCATCAATAAATATCTGTAGAGGCCAAAAAGTGAAGAACATCTCATTCCAACACCAAACTAAGCTAATTCACTACAAACCTAAAAATAGATATTACATTTAGTTTTGTGCATTTATATAGCCAAATAATCTGTATTTTCAGCCTAATAAAAGTTGCATTTGATGTGGAAAGAACAAGAAGAAGAAGAAAAAAGGAATCTTGACTACATGATTAATTTCACCAATTTACCCAACACTATTGTAGCTATTACTACTGCTATTGCCGCTGGAAACATATAAACATTCTCAATTAGACTTCCAATAAATAAAGAAATGGGCAGTCATTCACTGACAAGTAATTGCAGAGCCGCATTAACAAAATAACAAATTTCAAAAAACTACTAAGAAGGCGCAAGTGCAATAATTCTTATCTTACTACAATTTCAAATAATTACATAAGTAGAAACATAGTGAGAGTACCTAGACAAGCTCAATGTAAGCCATGGGCGCATTATCACCTCTCCTAGGCAAAGTCCTAATGATTCTGGTATAACCTCCATCCCGCTCACCGTAGCGATCCTGCACTTCGGCGAACAAGGCGTGAACGATCTGCTTTTCGTAAATAAAGCCCAAGGCCTGCCGGCGCTTGTGCAGCGAGCCTTCCTTGGCGAGCGTTATCATTTTATCTACGTACTTCCTCATGGCTCGGGCCCTGGCCCTGGTGGTCAGTATTCTACCGTGCTTGAGAAGCTGCGTGGTCAGGCCGCGCAACAAGGCACGCCGCTGGTCCGGTGGACGGTTCAGCTTCGGCACTCGCTTTCCGTGCCGCATGGCGAAGAAGCGGCCGCCATTGTCGATGGCCGGGAAGATTTGAGACCCCAAACCTGCAACAGAACGAAACCAGCAACAACTACTGTGAGGCAACTAATAATGCAGCAGAACCACCGGTTAGGTGAATAACAAAAGAAAGATGAATTACCGAGAGAAGAAGAGAAAGATAGGGCATTAAAGGAACTGAAGAGGAATGATGATGATGATGATGATGATGATGATGATTTGGGTTGCGCTGTGGAGATTTTGAGTTTCGGGAAGGAGGGAAGTAATGCTGTTGTTACTAGTGCGGAAGAATAAGAGGAAGTGGAAGAAGGTAGAGAAGACATGAGTGAGGCCATAGACCATGTAGTTGAACTTGACACCACCGCCATCGACGGAAGCTTATCCGTTACTTACGCTGCTGCTGCCGTTGTTGCTGTTATCTTGTTCCTCCTCGATTTGTTTGGGTTGTGGACAGGCTGCTCGTACGAAGAGATGGGGTTAAGTGCGTAAAAAATAAATAAATAAATAAATAAACAACAGGTGTAAAATAAAAGAAAACAAAAAGACATGCTCAAAAGAAATGAAATAGGGTAAAGTTTTCATAATAGGGTATCGTACATAAATATAATAATGGTTACAAAAATAATATAAATGCTTCGTAAATTATATGAAATTGATAGAATATAAAATAATCATAAAATTACAAAATTTATGGGTTATAAAATATTAAATGATGAGCAATAGTTATTCAAATATATTTATGACACTCTCCTTTTTAAATAGCATTATATATAGAGAATATGTATAGTTAAAACTTTACTAAAAAAATTTAAAAGAACACAAGTGTACATATTTCTATGATGTACTACCCAAAATTTTAAACTCTTAGTTAGAAGTAAATTGACACTAATCAACCTGGTCGACTAAGGCCAATCAACCTCGTTGATCAAGTTTGGCGAAAAGCCTCGAGTCAAAATGTTCGAGACGTCCAACAATCGAGTTTGGATGAAACAATCAACTTTGTCTCTCACTCCACCAAGCAAGTGTTTGTGATTTAAAAAAAAAAATTAACATATTATGTTTTACTATATGAATTAATATAATTTAACATATTTCTTAAAAGCATTCACAATGGTTAAACTATTTTGAATTTAATGTCTCTATCACATCATCAATTCATTAAACTACTACTTATTAGATTATCTTTCACGGTAGTTCACAGTTTATTAGACTATACTGGGTGAAACTCACAATCACTTCAACTCATTATTTACACTATTTATAATATTTTATTTATAAAATACTTTTTTTCAAAATATCTATCACTCACATTTAAATTAAAAACTATATATAAATATTCAAACTTATATAAAAAATTATATTTATTTGTTTTTTAAATTATTTATTTGAAGTATCACTTTTAATTTTAAAAATATCATTCAAATTTAAAAAAATTATACTTTTAAAGAAATATTATTTATTTAAATTTTATCTATTTATTAAAATTAAAATTTATTTATTTTAATAAATTATATATATATATATATATATATAATTAAAAAATAAAAAAGGAACTACATTGTCTTAATTATGGCGCAATTCTTGAAAAAAAACAAAAAAATAAATAAAAAATAAAAACCCAAGTATGTTGAGCGTTTGGTCAAAGCGCTTAGTGGTATTCATTGCGGATGTCCTAATATTTTCAGCATATTTCTTGAACCCGCTAAATCAATATAAACATAAATTAGGACTAAATTGAGATTTGAAAAAATGCATTAAACCAAGTTGTTGCGAAATTATTGTGTGATGGATATAAACAAGCTTAAACGTTATGTAAGGTAAACATGATCATATTATATTTTTATTATATTATGTAGTATGCCATAACTTTTTTGGATGTTTATGTCTTATACATTTATTTTTTATAGTTAAAATTCTTTTGAGATGCAACCGGTTTATTCAGTTTACTAATAGCTCAAAATGGACTATAAAATACACATTTGGGTAAGATTATAATGTTAATTTTTTCTTATCATGATTTTTCAAAATTTTAGTATTAATTTATTTTTTTATTTTTATTTGTTGGCAGCTAAATGGTGAAATTTATATAAGAGCTCTTCTCCTAATTTAAAGGGACTTGTTGTAAAAATTTTGTCCCAAATTGCATCTTAGTTGGGGTATAAAAGAAATTGGATTACCTTTGGGCTAATTCACTCCAAACAAAGAAATAGATTGGTGCGCAAGAGGTTACAAAAGTTAGTATTTGTTCACTACAACATGCAACTTTGTGCAAAAAATATACGAACAAATGTATAACTAGGTCTTCTTGAAGATCTCATTAATTCAACATATATTTATCTTAAAGAGGCAAATGAGAATCTATTATATGAGCGGATAAAAGATGCAAATCAACTTTAATGAATGAATTGGGGGAGGACCAAGTTCTTACATTGCAACAAAGATGGAGGTTAACAATGATGAATTTATGACCACAAAAGTTAATGCCTTGGCGATGCGATGTTTGATTACATCAATTAGTGATAGTGAAGCTAACGATGAAGGTAAAGACAACGATGAAAATAACAATGATGGTCATGATAATGATTCAACACAACTATCAAATGATGATTACATTAATGAAAATAATAACAATGACGATAATGATGGTGGTGGTGATGAATATGACGATGACGATGATCGTGATGGTGGTAATGCGGGTGGTCAACAACGTAGGTCTAGAGGGCACAATTACCATAATGCCCTCGAGTCAATAACAACAATAACATGCATGTTAACATCATGTGCGAAACATGATCATAACATTGTGGCCACCCGAGAGACAGAATGTCACTTAATCTCTTTCTCTTTTTTCTTTCTTTCTTTTCCTTTAATTGTCTCAACCCCATGAGACTTCTTGATCACAATAACTTATGCAGATTTTCATAAAAACATTTTGAAATCTTCAAATAGAATAAACCAAATCAAATAAAACCATTGAAAATATCTTCTAACATTCAAGGTACAAGGACCTTTGAATTTATTTAATAAAACAACTTTAAAATTGACTAGGAAACTATAGCCCACATGTCTGACTAAAATAAAGCTAGGAAACCAGAAAAGTAAATTTTGAAATAAATAACTAAGGTAGACTCCCACTGGCTACGCAACGTCTAATCACTGATTTCTTGAAATATTATAAAAGAAGGGGTGAGCTCAAAGAGCCTAGTAGATTATCCTAAATATTTAAATCATTATTTTAATCAAATAAAACACACATGTCAAACACTTTCATGGATTAAGTGATTCAAACAGTAGATTATTTGTCAGTTGATGTTAAGACAAAAAGGAATCTACCTCAGTGTTCTAAATCTAGGAAGAGAGGTCAATCTAAATGCTCAAACCCATCTCATCCATAAAGTGGGGTCAATCTAAACTATCAGTTCATTAATCAAGGAAGTGGGGTCAATACTAACTCTTAATTCCAAATCAATCAAGCAAACAAATAATCGGCAAGCTGGGCCCAGTTTAAAACACTCACAATGGTACCCCTTGCTACATCATCTCGTCGGTATATGGTTAAAATTTTTATTAATCTTTCTTTAATAGCATATCATACTAATAACATGTTAAATCAATGTTATAATTTGGAAAAATTACATGTAAGCATCATTCTTGCATCTGAAGAATGAAACCAGTGGTTTCCAAGCAACGACAATCTCAGCCAGTAGCCGCTAAAAAGCATCGGTTTAAATTAGCAGAAGTAAAGGGGCAGTTTCAACATATCTGAGACTTTTGCATTGTCATTCTAGAGAAGGGCATTCTGATCGAGGACGATGATTGTAGAGTGGGCATTGATAGTGTAGTACCTATGTGGCATTAGAATCTCCTTATATGCCCCCTTCAACTCCCACAGTTTCTATTGTTTTGGAGTTTTATGCCAATGCTAAAAAGCGAGAGGTTTTGACAGTATGGATGCAGGGGACATGGGTTCCTTTTGAGGCGGATCTTATTAATGACTTATACGGCCTGCTGCAAGACACTTCCAAGATAAATTGGATCCAAATGACATTGTTAGGACATTGTGTGTAGAGGGGTATACTTGGACATGCATTAATAACATACTAGTGAGCCTCTCCAAGAGCAGCTTCATTACTGTAGCAAAGGTATGACTCTATTTTGTTTGTGCTAACCTCTCTCCTACACTGGCTATCAACGAGTTCCCATTAACAGACTTGTCCTAGTATACTACATTTTGAAAGGTATTTATATTAATGTGGCCTGATTCATTGCACATTTGATTCGAGATAGCATTAACAAGTCCAATGTTGGGCTCCCTCACCCGATTGTCATCACTTCGTTATGTTAATAGGTCAGTGTCACTTGGCCATCTGGTCAGCTCACATTTAAGATGAAGGATCATATCTCAGTAAAGATGCTCACCACTGCCCTAGTGAAGGAGAGGAGGCCAGCGAGTACACCTGATATAGCTGCAGCTTCTAGTTCTAGAACACATTCTTTTGAGCACAACAACTCCTTCGAGGGATGGCCTATATTACTAATTTACTATTTGTAGCCCATCTCGAGCTAGCTTACACGAAGCCTCCTCTAGAGTTCATCACACGTTACATGTTAGGTGGTAGTTGTAATATCCTGAAAACTTTATACTTGATGAAATGAGATCCAATGTCTATTTAGTGAAATTTGAGTGCAAAATGAAACCGGGCTCATTTCGGGGCTAAATTTGGCAGGTTTCCAAAAGTCTCATTTGGTGACCCTTAGGGACCCAAAATAACTTGAAACGAAGTAATGTGACATGAACCAACTAATTAAACAACATATCCAAAAATTAGAACAATTAGTCAATATTAGGGTTTTTATTTGCCAAACGTCCTTCAAGGGGTCCAAATTAGAAAGAATTGGCATTTAGAGTACTTCGAAGAATCGAAAAGACCCGAATCGAAACAAAATGACATGAACTAACAAAATAAATGACATATCCAAAATCAGGACAATTGACCAAGATTTGAATTTTCATTTGCCTAGTGACCTCAGTGAGTCTTAAATAAGGAAAATTTTTTAGGAAAAATCACATTAGGACAAACCATATATTAAAATTTGCATTAGGTTCATGTGATTCCAAAACTATAGGTTATGAATTATAATTCCTTGTGAATAATGAGACATTAATTTTTATTTGATTTTTATGAACTCATGAAGTCATGGCCACCCTAAGCATGTGCTAATCACATGGGTGGAACACCGTGATCATGTGTACCCTCACCTTACCCTAAGCTCTATGGGACGTTTCCTTTATTTGAGTTCATGTAGAATGATCCCATGTGCCATAAAAATGATTAGGTATGCCACCCCTATGAGATGTCCCACTTAGTATTAACAAACCATTAATGAATGATTCCATGTGCACCATGATGTGATCATATACACCATGCTCTACACACCAAAAACATCCCAAATAATCCAAATTAGAAGTTTCTAATTTATGAATAGAAGTTATTGAAAAATGTTTCTAAACACCCAAGGAACAAGATTAGAAATTTCTAATCCAGGAATAGAAGTTACTGAAAATGTTTCTAAATACCTTAGGAACAAGATTAGAAGTTTCTAATTCAAAATAGAAGATTGTCAATTCTTGTTGATTTGGTGTGCATATGTAATACCTGAAATTTTAAGTGTTGTAATACCATAATTTTTTTTTTGATGACTATAATTAAGTGTCAAACAACCTTAGTCAACAAACATTGACCATTATCAAGAAAGTCATGAATAACAAGAAAGTTTCATAAATTTTTTTTGATATATTTGAAAAGTGTCATAAATAGTAATATTGATTAATAATATTGTAAATAGTAAAATTGATTAATAGTATGATAATGTGATCACCCTAGGTCTTATAATGTGTCCACGTCAACATAAATTTTTAAAAAATTCAAAATAAATATAAGAATGAGTGGAAACTTGTTTTTAATTATCATTGTATGATATTTAATCAAGATAAAATTTATTAGAACATTCGGATAGCTAGAAACGTGCGGGGAAAAGTGTTAAAAAACAAG
>JAJIYU010005899.1:0-21522 GCA_030144865.1 Tinospora cordifolia | reverse complement strand
TGATATGATACCAATATCATCTATATAACATGTTCTTAAACTCTGTTATGTTTATTATTTTAGTATAATGAGATGTCATACAAACAACATACTTATTATGTTTTGAATCTCATGTTTATACAATATTTATTCATGACCCAAATCTTTTATTCTAATTTATAAATTTTGTATTGGCAGCATGTAAATGTAATGTTCTATTACTTGCACAAGAAAAGCAAGTATGACAAATCGATTAAGATCAAATGTACAACGACAGACAACTTTTTCGATCAAAAGTTGCAGTCTGTTTATAGAAGAATCGAAAAAGAGAAGGATGCATTTGTGTTAAGGGAGGAGATGGTAATTATGGAATATATGCTAGGGCACTACATGTATTGCAACACTTTGTGGTCTGATGTTGACTATGTCATTTTTTGAATTAATGTTGCGACTGCATTCCACTAGATTCTTGGTTGCATCAGCATTAACGAAGGTTGCATATATGTATATAATTCCTTACATACTCCTACTGTTGATGCTGCGCCAATGGAGGCTATTAAAGCTTATTCCACCATTCTTCCTTTTTATCTCGATATGATTGGATTTTATGAATCAAAAGTTGACCCGAAGGATAGACCTGGGAAAGATCCATTCAAGGTGTTAGTGGTTGATAATCTACCAGTGCAAGTTGATCGCGATTGTGGAATGTTCATGTTTTATTTTGCTAGATGTTTTGCCACTGAAAAGTAAATTTCACTTGTTTTTAATGCAGTGAGCTATAGGAAAAGGGTGGCTATTAATCTGTACTTGCATGGTAGATTGAAGCAGAATGAAGGCACCAAGAGTGATGATAAAAGATCAGGTCGATTCAATGTTGACTGTTGGATCCAATCATAGTGGATCTTAAAGAAGTGAAGAATGAAAGAAGGTTGTCTTAATGTGCATCACAGTTTTTCATGGACCATGTGTAATACCAATTTTGATATTTCAGATTTGTATTATTTGAATATGAATATGGTTCATTTATAACAATCTCAACTATTTTTCATTTGAATTTTGTCATTTTATTTTGTCTTCTGGGGCAAATTGTTTAATTTTTTGAATCATCTATGAATAATGTTATTCATATGTGAACTTTATTATACTGATTTTATTCGAAAATGATATAAGTGATCAATTCTGAAGCATTGATCTTAGTTTTATACACATTATTCTTAAGTTAAACGTACTTTATTCATTTTAAATACACGCATTATCCACATGGTAAATCTGTGTAATACCATTATTTTTACACATTATTCACATAATTGAACGATTAAATATTATACAAGCATTATTCATAAAGTATACTTCGATTATACCATTATTCACTCATTATTCGTTAGGTATATTAACCAACCAAACAATATTTATATTTACATTATTTGGTCGTGATACCTACATTATACCACTATTCATTCATTATTCTCGCTTGGTTTGTTATACATACATTCTACTATTATTTGTGCGTTATTCATTTGTTATCGGTTGGATTATTCACGCTTTATTCACACGTTATACTTACATTATATATATATATTTACGCATCATTCAGGCAATTGAAAGATGTTCTTTTTATACAAATATTATTCACATTGTATACCTAGGTTATACTATTATTCACTCATTTTTCATAAGGTATATTGATGTGACACCCCAAGCCCCCAGGCCAGAACCCAAGTCCTCCTACATACATCTCGTTGGGCCTAGCGCATAGATAAGTGCTCCCTTTGGCTTAGATGTCGTGCATGTGGGACTTTTCACATTTCCATGGGTCTGATCCGCTAGGAACTAGGGGTCGTGAACCTCTTTTCAACTCACTAAATTCATTCTCAATTTCATAAAATGAGAAAACATATCAATCTTGATAGAAAATCATAGTACCTGTGCCTAAAGCTTTGGCTGCGCTGATGGCTGTACCTGTGGATGTATGGGTACTGACATCTGTGGTGATACCAGTGGTTGTAGGGTCTTCACCACCTGCTCCAATATCCCTGGAGTGAACTCAGACATCACTCTCTATGTAATCTCCGATATCAACTCTAGGATCACAAAAGCCTCCATTGGTGCTGCCGCCAACCTTGATGTACCCTCACCACTAGGCCTTGGCTCATCACTCATCTCTTCCTAATTCAGCGATTTGTCTTTGGTATTATCTACAAGTCAGAAATTTTGCTTCATTCTTTACTCATTTAATCATAATAAAAAGAAAATTTTCTATAGTTACCAATAATAAAAAATTTCTTCTTATTTCAATTTGGATCTTTACCCATCCTTTCTTTGTATCTTGGAAACTATGACTTGTGATAATAGCCATTTATTCTAAAAAAAATCACTTATACTCCCTTTTTGTTATCGTACTACTATGACTCTAAATTTATATCTCTAAGTATGATGACCCATATTTCAAATATCGGATTGACGGATCCGACACATGTATATTCTGTGTATTTTCTTGAATTTTAATGAAAATATATGAAATAACTGAAAACTTTCCAATTTTGAAATTATTTATTGAAGAAAATTAGAATAATGGGAAAAATATAGTTTTGAGGAGAAAACACATGAAACTATAAGAAAAATATGTTTTCTTGAGAGAAATAATTTTTAGTATTGTTTATTGAATTTTTGAAATTATTATGGAAATTTTAGAGAAATTTATGGAATTTTTGGGAGAAAAATGAAATTTTTGGAGGATTAATCAATAATTGGAGAAAATACTTGTATACATAATGAAAATAGGGAAGATTTTGATGAAAAATGATTGAATAACTGATTTTGATCATTTTAGAAAAAAAATGATAAAATTCGGATATATGTATGTATTTGTAGAAAAGAAAGGGAATGGAGTTGATTAAGGAAAAAAAATCGGCTACCAGCTGCATGGGTCGGGCGCATTGGCCCAGGCCCGGGCGGGCTGGGTAGGGGCCCATGGGCCGAGAGGCCCGTGTGGGCCGCCTGGGCGAACAGGCCTCTCGGCCCATGTGGGTCGGGCCCAGGCACCCCCTTGTCTTCTTCTTCCTCGAATTTTCTCTAGTTTTTGGCCAATTTTTCTTGATTTTCCAATAAGAAAACCACTGAAATTCATGGTTTTCAACCATGGTTTTGGTTGTCTATCATGAGCATTTGACCAAGGACTTGACATTGCCATCAAGTTAGGTTGCATGGCAACTCAAAGAGCCAAGTGGCAGTCCACCTAGCCATGCAAGAAGCCACCTAGCATGAAGCAAAACTCATTTGCAGGATTTTCTAGCTCTGCAACCCATCTTCACTTACTCACCCCTCCTCCATCTGAGATCTGTTTTGCCCAAACTCATATCCTCTGGAAAGCTTACAATACCCTCTTCAACCCTTTTCCAACCTTTGTCCAAAATGCATAGCCGAAAGAGACAGGAAAAACCATCTAAGGGAGCTGCTCAACATACTTGTAAACTGGAAAGTTGCAGAAAATATTGTGATCCAATTTTCGAGAGAGTAATTTCCCAACCATCCCATACTCGTTCTCAAGGTAAAGCCACTCTTTTGCTTCCTTGTTACATGTCCTTAAACCTCCAACTGATAGAAGATTAAAAAATGAAACCTTACACATGTTTTCCAAGCCGATAAAGTTGGTTACCTATTAACTGTTACAACAGTGTGACATAAACTGTGTTGGAGCAACTTTAAGGAGCTCACACCTGAACCATTTCAGGTTCATCCCTGAGGTAAGACCTTTTATTTTACCCCTTATTACATTTTTTTTAATGTCCAAGTGGTAGAAACTAGATATTAGAGCTTTAAATACATTTTCTAAGTCACTAACATTAACTATGTGATTTACCATTGTGACAGTGTCAACAGAAATTTGGCGTTGGACCAAATTTAATACTGTATTTGGAGCACCTAAAGACATCCATTTGGACTGAAACTAGAGATGTCTTAAACCTCATAGTAGAGGCTACAAAGAGGTATAAATCTTAGACCATAAGCCTTAGTATTTGTGGTTTTATATGCATGCCAAAATGCTATGTTAACTGGATGTTTGACACTAAGAAAATTTCTTGAGTTTTGGAATCCAGGTGAGGTGCTTGATGAAATGTTTGGGTATGATGTTAGGGTTATATGATTATTGCTTCAAAATGACCTTGATAAGGGATTGCAGTATGACCTACATGCTTGCAATATGTACAAGAAATGGCCCTTAGATTAAAAGTTTGATAAGATAAATAAACACATGAAAGAATGATAGAAAATATGAACCCAAAAATTCCTATAATTCGGCTGAAAATTCTGAGAATAGATTAAAGGACCAAACCTCAGTGGTCTATGCTGAAATTTGGTGGAGAAATTCCTAAATATGTCTAGAATATGCATACCAAATTTTAGAATATATAAACCTTAATGCCTCAGTTAAAAACACTGTCAAATGAAGTCTTAAAATCGTGATCTAAAATTCTGGGGAAGATTTAAAGAGTTTAGAAAAGATCTAGAAAATTTGGCACAAATTCGATATACAGATTGCCCACAGAAAAATCAAAAAAATTGTTAAGCAGATAGGGCCACAAGCTAAGGATATGCCTATAAGTGTTAGAAATTGGGGATTTTGACTAATTTTGACCCAATTAACCTAATGTTGACCAAAGTTGACCATTTTTGACTTTGTTCACCAGCTAGGTCAACAAGTAATAGGTTCAAATAGGGTTGACCAAGATTGACTGAGGTTGAACAAGTTGACTTAGCGACTTAAGGTGGGTCGAATTAGCATAGATAGACTGCCCTTGACAGGGTCAACCCATTGATTGACCAAGGACATAAAGTTAGATTTGAACCAAGTCCCATGTTAATATTAAGAAGTTACATCGATTTTGCAAGACCAAATATTAGCCGGACGCGACCGGTCGCGAGAGAAGCACCGGGAGCGAAGCATCCTAGTGAGTAGTGTTTTCTAACTTATCTCTTAAAGCTTGTTATTCTGTGCATTTATGAAATCATATTACATATTATGATAAATCTGCATCCTTTAAATGAGTTTTAAATGAAAATTGCACCGAGTCTCGAGGTCTGATGGTACAGGGTTAGGGCGAGTTGTGTCGGTCTCTCATTTGGCCCTGATAGTAGCCACCTAGCACAAAGTGCCCTGAAGGGGGTTCTGTGGGCCCACAATATGGCACCGACAATAAGTCCTGATTGGGTCGTCATACTATGGCAATGGCAATTAGTCCTGACTGGGTCGATACAATATGTCTAACTGTTTGCAACCTACTCGAGTGGTTTTTTGGTCGCCTTGGAGGCTAGTGAGAGCCTTGGTGAATGTTTTCACCATTTAACTGTTTTCAAATGAAGGTGCATGACTGCATTATGGATTTAAATTGTATTTACTGTTGCATCCACTCGCATAATGCTATTGTTCATGCATTCATGGCATTATTTTTATGAAATTCTTGTTTTAAGTTATAAATTAGACTACATTACTCATTGAGCCACCGTGGACAATTAGGCTCACTACTCTAACTTTTCAGGTCCTTCAATTGTGGATAAGGGCAAGGGGGTGGTTATCGCATAGAGCTGCACCCTCTTATTTATTTTGGTAGGTTCTTCGTGTCGTTTATTGCTTTGAGGATTAGAACTATGTATAGGGGTGATGAAAGCTTTGTACATAATGGATTAGGCACTCTTGCTGCTACTCATACTTGTGATGACCTATTTTGATAAAATTTTAAATCTTATTAGTATTTATGTGTTTAAATTTCTTCTGCATCCCTATGATTACTCTGATTGCGGTGTGGTGTCGAAAAATGAGGCTTAACAGTGTCTTGGCAAGCTCGGCTTGCGGGCAGGTTTGTCGAGATACTATGTCAGTCGATTCATCCTTCTCCCTAGGGAAAGGATCTTGACAGTGTTGGTATTAGAGCCCAAAGTTTTTTCCAATTAAGGAATAACAATTGCTATTAACCTAAGGGAACCTCAGAGTAATCACAGAAGTACAAAAAAACGATAGAAATTATTTAGAGTAGCATAGTGGGAGTATGGACAAAATTCTCTAACTCTTGATTGGCAGGAAGAGGAACCAAGTGAGAGTGGCCATATCACGAGGGGAATCGGACTGTCATAGGGTGTTAGTGAGTTTTAAGATTAAGACTTCTAACCTTGCGGGTTAGGTTATTCTCTAGAGATAGTCGCCTTGACGTATGATTACCTCTTGTCATAAGCATCTGAAGTTGTGGTCTACTCATTTTGGAATTAATGAATGTTAAATGTTTTATGCAGACCATGATGCTTCCTCGACGTAGGAGACCAAGTAGGACCCCAAATTCTATACCACCGCCACCAACTCCAGTTCAGCTCGGGCAGGATGTCGTACAGAGGCTCGAGGCTTTGATCAAGGCTTCTAATGAGGCTTGTCACGCCCAGGTAGCCTTATTGAGTGAGAGGCTTGACAGGATCGAGGCTGAGAGACAGAGGATTGAGCCAGCAGCGCCTCCCGCACCAGTTATACCCGAGATTCGAGAAGAGGAGAGGGTTGCAGTCCAGGCAGAGGCAGCCCGATGAGATAGGGTGATGATTCCACTCATGATCGCCTCCTGAAGAGATTCTTAGACCTGAAGCCCAAGGAATTCCATAGGGGTCTAAGTTTGGACGTAGTTGAGAACTGGCTTCTCAATATTTAGAAGAATGCTAAGATGTTGAAGCTCTTTGAGGAGAACCAAGTGCTATTTGCAGCGCACATGCTTGAGGATGAGGTCGCGATATGGTGGAAGGCCACCTAGACTATTGAGGGGCAGATTACTACATGGGCCCATTTTCAGGAGTTATTTTTGAGTGTTTACGTCCCTACGACAGAGAGAGAACACAAGAAGGTAGAGTTTCTGACTTTACGACAGGGGGACATGTCAGTTAAGGAGTATACCCACAGATTTTTTTCGGCTGGAGGCATATGCACCCAAGTTAGTGGGCAACTCGAGGGAGAGGGCAGATTCTTTCGTCGTGGGTTGACGCTCGGTACTAAACAGGCGACATTGACATATAATAAGGCTACTCTTGAGATTATACACAGGCATTCACTACAGTTTGAGGCGGACGATAGAGATCAGCGTTCGATGACTCAAGTAGCACAGGGTGCCCCCTTACAAACGCAGCCTCAGTTATAGCCACAATTGCAGACACAGGGAGGTTATTGCAATTGGTCCGGAGCAAAAAGATTTAATAGGAAGATAAAGTATTCAGAAGGACAGTCTGGAGGGGTATAGGCTCAGTCGACTACTGCAGTCACACTCGCAGCCACCCCAGTGTAGGACTACCAGCCGGTGGGACAGCCACCAACTCAGCCGAGGGGCCGAGGTGGAGGTCAAGGCAGAGGTAGAGGCAGAGATTCAGGGGGCAGAGGCCAAGGCCGAGGCCAGACCAAGTAGAGGTATCCAATTACATGTTTCCAGTGTGGTCAGCCAAGCCACAAACGATATCAGTGCCCTATGCTTGTCCCAGCTTCCAGTGTACCCACTACCGTCACTCGAGAGAAAATACAAGCCATCACCTACCCAGATTTCGAGGCAATGAAGGTTCTAGTAGAGGGTAACATGTTCCTACTTGATACATCTATCTATGTGTTGATTGATGTTGGATCTACATTATCTTTTATTTCTGGGCATGTCGTAAATAGATTGAGACTTAGACTTGTTAGGGCATCCACATAGCTCATGTTGAGCATGGCAGCAGGGGAACGCATCTACCCCAACTTGATGTGTGAGGGCTGCATGTTGAGGTTTGATGACTTTGAGATTCTTGTAGAACTTAGAGTACTAGAGTTCTTGGAGTTTGACGTTATACTTGGGATAGACTGGCTAGCAACTTATCATGCCTATGTCAACTGCTTCGCCAAGAGAGTAGTATTTCAAATTTCAAGACAGCTTGTTATCACCTTCCGGGGTAGTGCTTCCGATAGACCGAGGACCATGGGTAGGATAGCGACACAATCTTAGATAGATACACTGGCTAGTATGATCACCATTGGTAAGGGACCTTCACAGTAAAGCATAGATGAGATTCCTCTTGTTAGAGACTTTCCTGACGTGTTTCCCGACGATTTGGCCTGCTAACCTCCTAAATGGGAAATCAACTTTATCATTAAGATTATTTCGGGGACCTAGCCCATTTCAAACCCTCCTTATCGAATGGCGCCCAAGGAATTGTAGGAATCGAAGGTCCTACTTGATGAGTTGATGAGTAAGGGTTTTATTACCCCTAGTGTGTGACCTTGGGGTGCTCCAGTATTGTTTGTGAAGAAGAAGGATAGGAGCTTATGTTTATGCATCGACTACAGATAGTTGAACAAGGTAACAATAAAGAACAAGTATCCTCTCCCACGCATTGATGACTTGTTTGACTAGCTCCAAGGTGTCGTCGTGTTTTCGAAGATCAATTTGAGATCTGGGTACCATCAGCTGAGAGTAGGGAAGAGGATGTATCGAAGACGACCTTTCAGACTCACTATGGCCACTATGAGTTCATATTCATGCCATTAAATGACAAACACCTCAGTGACATTCATGGACTTGATGCAGAGAGTGTTTCATCCCTATCTCGACTCATTCGTCATCATCTTTATCGATGATATCCTTATTTATTTGAAGACTAAGGAGGAACATGTTGAGCATTTGAGGATCGCATTACAAACTCTATGAGATCATCGATTGTATGCTAAGTTTAGCAAGTGCAAGTTCTGGTTGATAGAAGTCTAAATTTTAGGTCATGTAGTAGGAGCCAGGGGCATTTCAGTTGATCCAGTCAAAGTCAAGGCTATTATTGGTTGGCTGAGACCTACCACAATGACAGAGATTCGTAGCTTCTTGGGTTTGGCAAGCTATTACCGTAGATTTGTGCCAAAATTCTCGAAGACTGCCGCTCCAATGATGAAGCTTACCCAGAAGGACATGCCATTTATGTGGACAGATAAGTGTGAGGAAGCTTTTCTTGAGTTGAAACGTCACTTGACATCTGCCCTAGTTCTTGTGCTACCTGAACCAGGTCGTGACTTGACGATCTATACAGATGCATGTGGGACAGGCTTTGGGTGTGTGTTGATGCAGGGTGAGGGGATTGTCGCTTTTGCTTTGTGACAATTGAAAGTTCATGAGAGGAACTACCCGGTAAATGATTTAGAATTGGTAGCAGTCGTGTTTGCGCTCAAGATATGGTGACACTATCTGAAGTGTGAGTGTTTTACACTTTATTCTGATCATAAGAGCCTCAAGTACCTATTTTCACAGAAGGACCTTAATATGAGGCAGAGGATGTGGATGGAGCTGCTTAAGGATTATGACTTTACCATTGAGTACCATCTCGGGAAAGCCAATGTAGTGGCTGATGCACTTAGCAGAGTGTGGGTCGAGACGGCTTGTGTGGCTAAACATATGTCTCAGGAGTGGAGGATGATTGATTATGTGATGATAGTGATGAGTACTTACGAGACTTTGACCGAGACCAGAGTCAGTGCATAGATGAGAGCTCAGCCAATTTTGCTTGCTGAGATCATAGAGGTACAACCTCATGATGTTTATTTTGTGATGTACCAAGAGTGGGCTGACAACACTTCTCGCGTGGAGTGGTCGATTGATAGTGATGGTGCACTGAGGTTTAGGGGACGATTGTGGATACCAGATGACCCTCGCCTGAGGCACGTGCCCGCAGGTTAAGGCTGAGTACCAAAGACCTAGTTGTTTATTACAGCCCTTGGCTATTCTCGAGTGGAAATTGGAGCACATTACCATAGATTTTGTGATGGGATTGCCCTAGACTCAGTGAAGACACGATGTTATTTGGGTCATTATGGATAGGTTTACTAAGTCTGCTCATTTCCTCCCGATGCATAGTAGAGATTCGGTGGAGAGGCTAAGTCGACTGTATATCCGCGAGGTTGTGATATTACATGGGGTCCCAGTGTCCATTGTGTCTGACAGAGATGCTCGGTTTACGTCCCATTTTTGGCAGAGCTTGCAGAATCAGTTAGGGACTAGTGTGAGCTTGAACACAACCTTCCATACATAGACTGATGGTCAATCTGATAGAGTAATTTAGGTGCTTGAGGATATGTTGAGGGCATGCAATATTGATTTTGGTGGTAGCTGGGAGGATCACTTGCCCCTCTATGAGTTTGCATATAATAACAACTACCAAGCAAGCATTGGAATAACACCTTTTGAGGCATTATATGGTTGACCTTGCTAATCACCAGCTTGTTGGGCTGAGGTTGGTGACACAGCAGTCTTGGACCCTACTTTTGTGCAAGAGTAAAATGAAAAGATTCAGCGGATCCGTCAGAACATGAAGATAGCTCAGGACAGACAGAAGAGTTATGTGGATAACCTGAGGAAGGACCTAGAGTTTGTGGTCGGTGATCATGTACTCCTTCGGGTTTTACCGAGAAAGGGGCAGATTTAGTTTAACATTTCAGGAAAACTCGCACCGAGATATATTTGACCTTTTGAGATCCTTGAGCATGTGGGTCCTGTGGCATACCGATTGGTGATACTGCCTCATTTAGCGGGGGTACATAACCTATTTCATGTGTCAATGTTGAGGAAGTAACACCCTAATCCCTTGCACATGATTAATTGGAGACATGTTGACTTGCGAGAGGATTGTACGTATGATGAAGCTCCGGTAGCTATTATTGATCGAGCTGTGAGAAAACTACGTAACAAGGAGATACCGATGGTACAAATATGTTGGCAGTTCCACGGTGCCGAGCAGGACACTTGGGAGCGGGATGACTATATGATGAGTCATTTCGCCGAAATTATGGGAGTTTCCCTTGAGCCTTAGTGTATTAGAAAATTTTGAGGACAAAATTTATTTTTAGGTGGAAAGACTAAGATGACCCATATTTTATACATCGGATTGACGGATCTGACACATGTATATTCTGTGTATTTTCTTGAATTTTAATGAAAATATATGAAATTTTCTAAAATTTTCCCAATTTCGAATTTATTTATAGAAGAAAATTAGAATAATGAGAAAAATGCAATTTTGAGGAAAAAACACATAAAACTATAAGGAAAATGTGTTTTCTTGAGAGAAATAATTTTTAGGATTGATTATTGAATTTTCAAAATAATTATGGAAATTTTAGAGAAATTTATGAAATTTTTGGGAGAAAAATGAAATTTTTGGAGGATTATTCAATTATTGGAGAAAATAATTGAATAAATAATGGAAATGGGGAAGATTTTGATGAAAAATGATTGAATAAGTGACTTTGATAATTTTAGAAAAAAATATCAAATTCGAACATATTTATGTATTTGTAGAAAAGAAAGGGAATGGAGTTGATTAAGGAAAAAAAATGGGATGCCCAGCCACACAGGCCAAGCGCATCGGCCCAAGCCTGGTGGGCTGGGCAGGGGCGCACGGGCCTCTCTACCCATCTGGGTCCGGCCCAGGCGCGCCCAGCGCCTGGCTTGGAACCTGACCAGCCCAAGGCCTTAGTGACCCATGTACCCCCTTCTCTTCTACTTCCTCGAATTTTCTCTAGTTTTGGCCAACTTTTCTTAATTTTCCAACGAGAAAACCATTGAAATCCATGGTTTTCAACCATGGTTTTAGCTATCTATCATGAGCAACTGACCATGGACTTGACATTGCCATCAAGTCAGGTAGCATGGCAACACAAAGAGCCAAGTGGCAGTCCGCCTAGCCATGCAAGAAGCCACCTAGCATGAAGCAAAACACTCATTTAAACACCCATTTGTAGGATTTTCTAGCTCTGCAACCCATCTTCACTTGCTCACCCCTCCTCCATTTGAGATCCATTTTGCCCAAACTCAGAACCTCTGGAAAACTTACAATACCCTCTTCAACCCTGTGCCAACCTTTGTCCAAAACGCACAATCGGACGAGACAGGAAAGACCATCAAAGGGGGCCGCTCAACATACTTGCAAATTGGAAAGTTGTAGAAAATAGTGTGATCCAATTTTTGAGAGAGCGATTTCCCAACCATCCCAGACTCGTTCTTAAGGTAAAACCACTCTTTTGCTCCCTTGTTACGTGTACTTGAACCTCCAACTGATAGAAGATTAAAAAATAAAACCTTACACATGTTTTCCAAGCTAATAAAGTTGGTTACCTGTTAACTGTTACAGTAGTGTGACAAAAACTATGTTGGAGCAACTTTAAGGAGCTCACACCTAAATCATTCTAGGTTCATCCCTGAGGTAAGACCCTTTATTTTATCCTTTATTACATGTGTTTTAGTGTCCAAGTGGTGGAAACCAAATACTAGAGCTTTAAATACATTTTATAAGTCATTGGCGTTGACTGTGTGATTCACTGTTGCAACAGTGCCAACAGAAATCAGGCGTCGGACCAGATTTGAGACTGTGTTTGGAACACCTAAAGACATCCGTTTGAACTAAAATCAGAGACATCTTAAACCTCATAGTAGAGGCTACAGAGAGGTATAAATGTTAGGCCATAAGCCTTAGTATTCCTAGTTTTATATGCATGCCAAAATGCTATGTTAACTGGATGTTCGATACTTAGAAAATTTTCTAAGTTTTGAAATCCATGTGAAGTGCTTGATGAAACGTTTGGGTATGATGTTAGGCTTATATGATTATTGCTTTGAAAGGCCCTTGATAAAGGATTGCAATATGACCTACATGCTTGCAATATGTACAAGAAATGGCCTTTAGATTAAAAGTTTGATGAAATAAATAAACTCATAAGAGAATTATAGAAAATATGAACCTAGAAATTCCTGTAATTCTGCTGAAAATTCTGAGAATAAATTAAATGACCAAACCTTAGTGGTCTGAGCTGAAATTTGGTGGAGATATTCCTAAATATGTCTAGAATATGCTACCAAATTTCAGAGCATTCTGATATGGATAAGTATGCCAATTTATGCAAACAGTCACTGCCTGTCACATAAAATCTGAGAATATACAGACCCTGATGCCTCAGGTTAAAGCACTATCAAATGAAGTCTTAAAATCATGATCTAAAACTTTGGAGAAGATTTAAAGAGTTTAGAATAGATGTGAAAAATTTTGCGCAAATTCCATATACGGATTGCCCACAATAAAATTAGAAACATTGTTGCGCAGATAGGGCCACAAGCTAAGGATATGCCTAAGTGTTAGAAATTGGGGATTTTGACCAATTTTGACCCAATTGACCCAATGTTGACCAATGTTGACCATTTTTTACTCTAATGACCAGCTAGGTCAGCAACTAATAGGTTTGACTGGGGATGATCAAGATTGACTGAGGTTGACCAAGTTAACGTAGCGATTTAAGGTGGGTCGAATTAGCATAGATAGACCGCCCTTGATAGGGTCAACCCATTGATTGATCAAAGAAATAGAGTTAGATTTGAGTCAAGTCCCATGTCAATATCAAGAAGTTACGTCGATTTTGCAAGACCAAATATTAGCGGAACGCGACCAATCGCGAGAAGAGCACCGGGAGCGAAGCATCTTGGTGATTAGTGTTTTCTAACTTATCTCTTAAAGCTTGTTATTTTGTGCATTTGTGAAATCATATTACATATTGTGATAAATGTGCATCCTTTAAATGAGTTTTAAATGAAAAGTGCATTGACTCTCGAGGTCCGATGGTACAGGGTTATGGCGAATTGTGTCGGTCTCTCATTTGGCCCAGATAGTGGCCACCTAGCACAGAGAGCCCTGAGGGGGGTTCTGTGGGCCCATAATATGGCAATGACAATAAGTCCTGATTGGGTTGTCACAATATGGCAATGGCAATAAGTACTGATTGGGTCGTCACACTTTGGCAACGACAATAAGTCCTGACTGGGTCGACACAATACACCTAACTGTCTGCAACCCGATCGAGTGGTTTTCTGGTCGCCTTGGAAGCTAGTGAGAGCCTTGGAAAATGTTTTCACCATTTAACTGTTTTCAAATGAAGGTGCACAACTGCAATATGGATTTAAACAATATTCACTACTGCATTCACTCGCATAATGACATTGTTCATGCATTCATGGCATTGTTTTTATTGAATTCTTATTTTAAGGTATAAATTATACTGCATTACTCACTGAGTCGCCATGGACAATTAGGCTGACTACTCTAATTTTTTAGGTCCTTCTGCTGTGGATAAGGGCAAGGGGGTGGTTATCACGTAGAGCTGCACCCTCTTATTTATTTTGGTTGGTTCTTCGTGTCATTTATTGCTTTGAAGGTTAGAATAATGTACAGGGGTGAGGAAAGCTTTGTACATAATGGATTAGGCACTCCTGCTGCTACTCATACTTGTGATAACCTATTTTGATAAAATTTTAAATCTTATTAGTATTTATGTGTTTAAATTTCTTCTACATCCCTATGATTACTCTGATAGTGTGCGGTATGGTGTTAAAAAATGAGGCTTAACAATGCCTTGGCAAGCTCAGCTTGCGGGCGGATTTGTCGGGATACTGTGCCAGTTAGTTCATCCTTTGCCCAAGGGAAGTCGTCCAAACACTAAGTTCTCAATTTGTGTCAATGGCATAAAGGTTTATGCTTTTAAGTCATCAACATTTTGTTTGTTTCTGGGTATAAGAATTCGGGTAACAGTACTCAAAATAATCAAACTATATATATCACATGCAAACACACAACAAACAATCAAACAATGGAGACTTGCATAATGGAATCCCAAGCTTCCATTTCTGCTCAAGCCCAAATGTTCACTCAGAAGTTCCATTACGGCTAACATATTTACACCAAATCCTAGTCTCTAAGGATGACTCAAGACTCATCGTATGCGACTGTCCCATACCAGTAGAATACAATGCGTGCAAGTTCTTCTAAAGAGTCTGTTCATTGCCCATTACAATTTCGCAAGTGTCTCGCTCCCTAAGGCTAATGTAACACTCACCATACGCGACCGTCCCATACTAGTAGAATGTAGTGCGTACAAGTTCTGCCCAAGAATCGATCACTCACCATACATGGTCCGTTATTCTTCGAATCAAGGATTCATCCATAGCTCTAAATCTCTATGCATCCCATACTACATAGAAATCAGAAATACAGGATCCTCTTGAATCGAGTCTTGACCAAAACAAGTGTAAATTTTTCACGTTATAAGTTTCTAACTTATGTCCTAAAAGTTTTTGTTCAGATCCACTGTGCCTCCCAAGCAATACCCAGTTTAACTAGACCTAGTGTTTTAATACATAGTACATTTCTTTTTTCTATGTGATACCGTCGGTCCCAAGTCTCGAACAATTCCAATATAGCGCATCACTAGTATGGAGCAAAGCTTCTACCTATTGGGCTACTACTCATACTTTTGCCCACCTGCGATTGGTAACTCAAGCACATTGGTATCACCTAAGTCTTTTCTAGACTTCTAGCCACCTAGTTATCTAGTTACTAGTAGATGACCTCTACTCAACTCATTTTACTTTGACCTTTTCTCATTTCACTTTTCAAAAATTCAAATCTAGTAAAAATTCGTTTCTAGTGAAAATCCAAATCTAGTGACCATTTCCAGTGAAAAATCAAGTCCAGAATATTCCATTGGATTGTACTCTTTTCCCAGTGAGCTACTAACTGAGTTCTAATCACATTGTGTGACACCTTGGGCCCCTGGGCCGAAACCCAAGTCCTCCAGCATGTGTCACATCAGGGTGCATAGATAAGTGTTCCCTTCGGCTTAAATGTCGTGCATACAAGACTTTTCACATTTCTATGGGTCTAATCTGCCAGGAACCAGGGATCGTCAACCTCTTTTCAATTCACTAAATTCGTTTTCAATTTCATAAAATGAGAAAACATATAAATCTTGATAGAAAATCATACTATGTCTATTAGCAAATATCATAACTCAGAAAAATAATTTCAAATACTTCACCTGATTTTTTCACAATCAATATTTATAATGAAAACAAATTACTGCAGCGAAATCCATCAAATCACCAACCCGTGTAGCAGGGTTCAAGTAAAACTGAATATATACATGCCATTACCCTCTAAAGACGACATCTCAAAATACACTTCAAAATTTTTGATCTAAAATAGGCTCATAGAGCCAAAGTTCCAAACAACATTTTAAAATGTAAAATAGTTCCATAAGAAAATAAATGGCCACATGCCCTGTTCAAAACATATATACAAGATCTGTGAAAATGATACAAAAATAGAAATTCAAGTCCAACAATGGCCTCCCAGTGAGGTCACTTACCAACTCCTGATCGATCGATCAACAAGTGTACTCTACTTCTGTGAGTACCTGTAAAAGAAAGTGGGGGGAGCTCGAAAGCCCATTGGATCATCCTTAAACATCACTAGCATTATATAAACCAAAATCCAAAACATGAGTGGAATGATGACTACAAATCACAGACACAATCTAAGATGACCAAGATGCCAACAGACAAAGGGGTAAAGTTGAGGAAAGATAGAAGGCAAACTGAAATTCTAAACAACCTGAAGTGATCTAAGAACTTGTCAATGAATCATAGGCTAGAGGAATGGAAAACGGAGATCATAATGATGAGCGAGCGTGCATTTAACTATATATGGTATGTTTTTTAGCTTTAGTTCTTGAGTTATTGTTCGAGGATGAACAACAGTTCAAATTTGGGGGTATTTGTTAGTAGCATAGCATACAAACTATATCCTAGTCATTTTGCATATGTTTTGCATGGTCTGAATAGGAATTAAGACATATTTGCATTCATATTTGCATTTAAGCATTAATAGATGCATTTGCACATCATTTGCATAATTAGGATAGTCTCTATGTGATTATCCATATTTATATTTGTGATTTAATGTTAGAGAAAGTTTCTTAAGTGTTTATGCAGGTCTATTATAGGTATATAGAGGTTTGACAGTGGAAAATGACCCAAAACTGCACAAATAAACTAACTATCGCATTAGAGAAACTCAGTACCGTGCTAATCAAGGAACAAAACGAAGCATAAACCCAGAAAAGGCACTACAGTAATATACTACCACGATAGTCAATCCAAGCCCAAACCTAGAAAAACCTAGAAACCATTATTGCCATCCATTACTGCGGTAATGCACAGAAGGAAAGTGTTACAACGGTAACTGACTGCAGTAACCAGATGACCAAAATCTAGGCGATAACCAATAGCAATTATCGATGAACAATAACATTACCGTGGTAACCGACCCCAGTAATGTAGAATTAGATAGGATGTGATATGTCCCCTAATTTGTGGATCTGTGTTGCGCCCGAATTATCACGATTCACTATGGTGGTAATGTGACTAAAAAAGTGATTTGCGCAATCTTGAGCCACAGCTATAAAAAGAGAAGAGTGCTAAGCATTCGATATTAATCCATCCTTTGGATCACTTAGCATACATTCTACATAGTTCCATGATCATTATATGAAGCTCTTGAGATAATGGAGATTTAGCTAAAGGGCTAGAGTAGGGAGCAAGCGAAGAGATTCAAGTTTCTCTAGTATAATTTTTTATTATTTGTATTCCTTGTATCTGTATTGTTTACATTATGTCAAGCTAAACTCTTCATTCTAGGATGTAATTTTAAGTGTGTGAACCCTTGATTCTGAACTTAAATTCCTGAGTGACAGACAGGAGCATTCCATTCAAGTTCTTAATTAATCTATGTTGATTTTCTATTTTATTTCTTGTGATCTTAATGCTTTCTATTTAATGGCCATAGATAGGAGGATATTTATACTATTGTACAAACTCAGGAGAGAGGTTTAATAGTTAGATAATCAAGTTATAATCCAAGATGAACCAATGGACCGAGAGGTAGCTGGTTTTGATAGGAGGTTGTAAGTGAAAAATAGAACATTAATGCACTAGTTATTTTTCAGTGCACCTCAGGAAAGGGTATTTGGAACTTGAGTAATAGGTGTTAAGATAACCTAGGAGGGGGTTTTAATGGCAAGTGCTATAACCTATAGAACACAAGATAGATAGTTAAGACCATAATTAAAGGGTGAACACATAAGACTTTACTATCCTAGAATGTTGATCAATATAGACTTCAAACTAGTTTTCTTTTGATTTAAATTTAATTTCTATTTCATTATCACTTTTACTTTATATCCTTGATAAAATTGCTACCATTGACTACTCATAATCTATTCCCAAAGGACAACATTCGGTTCTCAACCTATTATTACTACTTGTGACACTGTGTACTTGTAGTGCAAACCAACAGTGATCAACCAAGGGTTACCACAGTCACATAGACTACTGCAGTAATGACGTACAAAACGCAAAAAAATGGAATTTTATCTTGGTTACGAAGTAGTGTGTGAGACTATCGCAGTAATGCAATTAGAAACTCAAGAATAGGATGGTTTGGGGCTACTGCAGTAATGCTATTACAATACTACTGTAAAGTGTAAAAATATATGAATATATATGTAAAAAGTGCATAAAAACCCAAAAACTTGTTGTTTCATTCTACAGTCGCATGCCTCCTTCCTTGAATCGAACCCTACTATTCTCAGTCGATATTTTCATCCTTTCACACTCATCCTAAGTCGAACTCCAACCATTCCATCTTCCCTTAACGATCTCACCAGCACTTTAGAAGAACCACAAAGTTTAATTGGGAGTTTGACACAGTTCTGAGCAGTAATACGGAGGTAAGGCATTCATTCATTAAAGAATGGATGTTTTTCAACCACTGTTTTCACACCATTCGAGAGTACATGCATTCCTTCAACTATGGACAGAACCTTAGAATCGCTTGAGAAGTTTCAGCAAGGTGAACAAGAGGAGCAGCGAGTAGAAGCTAGCTATAAAGTCTTTCTACCCTATATGATGTTTGTTTTAATAGTAGAGATCAATGTATATGAATGTCATGCACAAGAGAAGCGAGAAAACCAATGTCCGAAAGTGCAGTCTTCAGGGAATCGTGTGACTATCGCGGTAATGCGTCATACATCATCAAAATTACTGCGGTAACGCTCATGCCTACCACGATAATCACATCAAAAACTGCAACGAGTGCAAACTACTGTAGTAATACAATTAAACTGAGAAGGTTACCGCGTAAGACGATGGAGTTTTCATTTTCGGCTTTTTGTGCATAGATCTTGACTACCGTGGTATCCCTTTTACACTACCACAGTACACGGATGGAAAACCACACTAATGCATGTACCATATGCCACACAAACTAGGACATCATTGAATTATGTATTAAAAACATTGAATCATGGTATTAAATCACTAAAGGTTGGTCTGTGATGATTGGGATAACAAAGCGAGGATTTAGAAGGAATTGAAAGAGAAACAGTTGGAGATGATTGTCCACACTTTAGTATTATTTTTGTATTAAACATTGAGCATGATTGATTGTTTACCTTATCTATTTGTTTAGAAGCATGCTAGGAATGTGACCATGATCTATTTAGATGACTGCATATATGTGATACGTGTAAAGTACGTTGTATGACTCTCACATGCTAATTTTGCTTTGATATTATGCCGTATCCATTGTGTGACTTGATGCATGATTAATAGTTGATCAAAATATCTTATGTGTTCATATTCTACAATGATAATATAAATGTCGATGCTAGTGGTCATTAAACAAAAATGATTAAGAGCTTAACCACGTACCAGCATGGTGATATAGATACTATGGTAGTAGTCTGGTATCATCGTAGGTATTCTCAACCCTAAGCAAATCTTATGCTACTATGGCAGTAGTGAGAGGGAACTGATTGTCGAGTGAGACTTTACTCCCTAGACTGATGATCAAGTATGACATCAATCCAGAGATAGGGTCTTAAATAGATAATTGGCCTGTGGGCGTTGCTTTGATATCTTGGACCTAATGACGAATACCGAGGAGAGTCCTTTCAGTCTTAACGTTAACCTAAATAATTAAACTGCTTGAAATACCTAATGTTTTATAAGTGTTTGCATGTTTTATGTTCATAACTTTAATAATGTTCGATATGTATTGTATGTGATCCATTGGGCTCTTGAGCCCACTCTACTCATTTCTTTTCAGGTAATCACTGAAGGCACTTGCACATGCAAGTGAAGATGGAATCATTTTTGTAGTTATGGTATACCTCACTGTTGAGGTTGTGCAGGGGTAGAGTTTACTAATTTCTTTTCAGTTGTAGGGCAATGGGCTCAATTGACATTTATTTTGTTCAGTTACTTGTTGATGTCAGCTATTGGGCAAGTAATTACTATTCTATATGAATCTTGGCCATGGGGCCGA
Organism: Tinospora cordifolia; assembly: GCA_030144865.1. NCBI lineage: Eukaryota > Viridiplantae > Streptophyta > Magnoliopsida > Ranunculales > Menispermaceae > Tinospora > Tinospora cordifolia. The sequence goes on along the minus strand of JAJIYU010005899.1, from coordinate 1,311 downwards.
CGTTTAATTATTACTATAGGTAAGTTGATTTATTTCGTTTAGCTTATCGTCACTATATTGTTTATTCATGTAAGGAATTAATGAATTGTTACTCTAATATAAGATGGGATGTGACCTGGCATAAAGGAACAATAATATCCTGGTGCCTAAAGTAGGAGTGACCGCACGCAGAGCAGGAGTTACTGCTCACTATAATATGAACATGTCTCGAGTCCACAAACAAGAACACCAAATGCAGCGAATGTAACCAGACTCCAAGGTTAAGATATTTTTTAAAAAAATATTTTTATCTTCTTCCCATTTTCTTAACAAAAAATAATAAATGATTTTTAAAAATTGTTTGCAATATTGCAAAATGATTTTTGAAAAATGTTTTTAATAAATGATTTTTTAAAAATGAAGGATAATTTTGGGAAAACATAGATTTTTTGAAAAATCATAAAACAAGAGTTTATATAGTGGAGCGATCAAAGAAAAAAATGAAGTTCAAATATTTCATATATGCCTTTTTAGATTAAAAAAAATAGAAAACAAAGTTTTTTACATAACTATTCATTAATACTTTGCTAATTTATTTTTTAAAAATAATTTTAATTACGTGTAGCCATGTGCTAATGAATTACTATAATTAATTTGAAATAAAATAATATTATATGCACATTGGGGTTGATGCTATTTTTTTTACGAGCTGCTCTAAATCATGCAATAAAAAGGGTCAAGATTTTCCGAATGTCTATGCAACGTTGTACATGTGAGACTCACACCTACATTCAACAAGTGCAAGTTTAACATCTCATGATATCATATCTTCAAATAAAAATATAATAGTATCATGTTACAATAATATCTAAGGGATATGAATTGCCATGGTTTCATTATCAAATGCAAAGGAATTCAAAAGGTTGTATGTCCAAAAGGAAGTAAGATCAACTACGCCACCCCACCGTCTCTGTAGCGATGGATCAATGTAGTTTGTAGCAGTGATTAGCACTTTTATACTCCAATAATCACAATAAAATTCGCCTAGTGCCTCTGTCTCAAGCAACTGGTTGTTAACACCCCAGGCTTCTATTACAACGTCTAAAAATAATTAAATATCTTCTTATTTGTTATAAATAATAATAATAAAATATTAAATGTGTTTGTAACCCCTTTGATATTTAGTATCATATAACTTCTAAATTTCATAATGTTTAAATTAATGAGATTATTTAAATGTCATCATTATAATTGATGTGTAATAAACCAAATTTTTATGCGTACACGTCGAAAATAAATTCTTAAATATATTAAATAAATATAAAAATATTC